>JAKCPI010030920.1:0-29907 GCA_023213315.1 Euborellia annulipes
TTAGTTTTTCCGATCGGCCTAGTTTACCTTGTTAAAACTGAGTAAAACACTCCGAGGGACAAAGCTTGCCAACTCTGATGGTGACATTTAATATTACCTACTGTGTTTTAATAAATATTTGCTATTCAACTTAAAAAATCCAGAGATGGGAAAATGACGATAAAAGAGGAGTCAAGGCTAGGTAAACAGAGTAGGAGAGAGACTGTCACGCCTACTTAAGCAGAAACCTACAACAGCAAACCCAGGAGCTAGCTTTCTTGCCTCCCAATTGGTTGAAAAAAAGGGAACAATCAAAAATCAAGGATGTGTGTTCTGCTCTGGACCAATGAATTGAAAACGGAGTATTAAAATATTTGTTTTGTGGTTGCGGATTCAGAAGATGAGATCAACCAAAAGGGGACAATCCAGTGAAACTTTTAAATATTTTGATATCTGTTTGATTGAGGTCATGAACTTGCAAAATGAGTTCTTAATAACCTAACCTAAAGTTCAATTATCACTTTTGTTTTGGATTGTTTCGAATATTTTTATAACTTTGAAACTTAAATAAAAAGATAATAATAATAATAATAAAAAGAAAATAAAAAAAATGAAAATAAAGCCTAAAAGTTACTTATCTTTTTATTGTCGATATTATTTTAATCGAAGTGAATTGAGAGAAAATGACGATAAAAGGTGGTCATCTACTAAAGCTTTGGCGCTGAGATCGCTTTGCATGCGAAATCTACATTTTCTGCCCTGGTCCAAGTATAAACCAACAGAATGCAAGTTATGCTAGCGTACAAAAAATGAAACAAACAGGGCAGGTAAATAAAATGTGTTCAAACGAAACGAACAAACCTATAATAGATATCAATATTTTTTATTTTTTATTTTGCAGTAGATGAATTAAATTTTTTTTTTTATTTGATTAAACTATTTCAATCGATTAATTGTCAATTCAATTGTAAAAATATTTCTAGTTTGCGAAAGAAAGCGAAACTCTGACCCCTATCACAAGAAGCTAATAATAATTTACATTTGCGCCACAGATTGAGAATTTTAATAAAATTGCGTGCTTTCCACTCCCCTAGTTTTTTTGTAGAATAAAAACTGATGAAGTTTACATTGTTATTTATATACATAGGCCATATAGGCTATTGTAAAATTACTGAGCTTATGAACAAACTATTAACAACTCTAATAACGAGGAGGCAATGGCTAAGCTGAGGATTACGGAGTCCGAAGTCTCAACACGACTCGGGTTCGAATCCAGCTTGCCGCAAATAATTCAAACATCCTGCAGAAGTCTCCTCTTAGGGTAGGAAAGGGAGATAGCCCCTTGGTATCACAGAGGGCCTAATTGGCCTAAATGTGAACCCTCTCTGAGAACCTTACCTAACAACTCTATTTGTTAAAAAAACTTCAATGCAACTGAAGATGGCATAATTCGAAACGTTTTGCGAAAATTTAATAGAGGCTCCCTACCTGGCTGCATTCTTCTTCAACCCTTTATTCAATTCTACGCAGCCACTTTCTACATTAATTTTAAATCGTTCATTTTCCTGATACCTAAACTTGTTATTAAAACATGTTCACTCTATTGTAGGCCAATCAATCAAAAATGCATTAATGAGTTGGCCAATTGGTCACAAAAAATGAATATATGAAATTTAATGCCCTTTATTTTTGTTAATTTTCCACTTCAATAAAGTTGCCTGTCAATAGTCCCTAGAGAATAATTTAAATGATGATTAAAAATGCATAGAATTCCTATGAATGGGAGATTTCCGGTGGACTTTAAGGAAAGAGAGAGTGAGAGAGAGGAAAGGGCCAGGTGGAGAGCAGATGTCTGCGCTATCCTCCCTTATTTACTTCACCTTTCGTCTTTTCCACACATAACAGTTACTGTATTGCGTCACCACTCGACTTTTAAATGTGCTTTAAAAATTATTATGATGAGCTCACTATATCACATTTATTTTGTTTTTAATTAAACCATACATTAGCATAAAGAGTATTTTATTATAATACGATATAATAATTTATATAAACAAATTAATAAGCTTATGCAAAAAAAAAATGACAAAATTAGTGAAAGATTATTATACTGTAGCTAAAGCCCGGATGTTGATGCAAATGTATGTTTGTATACAAGGGCGGATCCAGAGGTGTTTCTCGGGGGGGGGGGGGGAATCTGGTGTGACTCGTCGCACAGCACATTATTTTTTTATAATTTCGGTAATTTAAAGGCACATTCTGTACTTGATTGTAAATACAAATCAAATTTTCAAGTATTAATTTTTAAAATTTTTCATTAAAAATTAATTTTTTTTGCGAAAAAAAGGTATTTTTTTCAAATCTCGGGGGGGGATTACCCCCCCCCTTTACCCCCCTTGTATCCGCCCTTGTTTGTATAGAAGTTGAATACATTCCTGAAACTCCGTTTGGACGATGTTATGCACGAAGGAACCAAGCGCCATTAACCTAAATCTGAGATAAAGGGCATTTCATTTGCACGCTTGTAAAGAAACCCAATGGCAATGACTTTTTTTCTTGTTTTATACAAAAAAAGTAAACAGAGAAATAATGTTGTGATTTTAATAAGGAGGTAGATCATCTTTTTCTCTACAAGATGGAGGTATAATCTCAATTTCAATCATAATGGCGCTTGGTTCCTTTAAGCATAATATCGTCCATTTGATGAGTAATCGACTCGAAATAACCCTCTTTGTGCAGCGCATATGTGCATATTTTGGCTTTTTCTTTTGAAGAAATCGCTGCATAATGCATGTTTTGATTTTACTTAATTTCGTTAAATTTGAAGAAAAAGAAAGAATTAAAAAAAGACCTCTCAAAATTGGGTGAAAAGAACGGATGTTTAAATATTAACAAGACAAGTTGTGTGTTTGTTGGTTGCTGCAGGATGGTTGGCTGGTTCCTTATGCGGGTTAATCGAATTGGAGGGTGAGTCAAACCGCGAGATTGATCGACTCCACCAAGCAAGCAACCCTGGGCGGAGTCTGAGACCATCTTGGAGCCACAACAACGACAAGGGCCTTTTAACCTTTTTCTTTTCCATTCAGACACATATGGTGGTCAAGAACTACGGTGGTCAAGTATTTTCAATTTGCGTCATCTAAATTATATTGAGGGTATCCACCAAAGTACTCACTAAATAACTCGAAAATAAAAAGTTATAGACATATTGAAAGCTGTAAAATATAGAAATCTGTGACTACAACACCACCTGTTTGCAACTCATTTCGCAACATACAGGGAAAAAAAAATATAAGAATTTTATGTACAAGGAAGGAAGCAGGAGCAGCCAAAAATTCGAATTTATTAGAATTAACGAGACCTTTAGGGAAAACTTTATTTTTCAATCATCAGTCTTTCCTACATAAGAAAATACATAATATAACACATTTATAAATAGAAATTTTTTAACAATATAAGATAACAGTTACAAAATTTTATCAGTCCCGGATCTCACATATTCAAGGGGTTTTTATAAAAGAATTTTTAAGGGTAAAATATTTTGTTAATATACATATATATAGAGAGAGATAAATAATTGATTTCATGTCAGAAATACGATGTTGTGTGCTGTGCGATAGTCACACCAGATTTTTATATTTTTGTTAGAGTCCGACCGAAACAAGATTTACAACCGAAACCGAATTTTGGCCTCAATCTTAGTTTCGGCCGAAACCGTAACCGAAACTTGTATTTCCTATACAAAATTTTTAGGGAGACTAAATTTTTTCCACCGGGAGGAAAAATTTTTTCTCCCTCAAATGGAAATTATTTGAGCTTTTTTTTTTTTCATGCGAGTCTCATCCCATCTTTTCAGACTCAGGTTTCGGCTACTTTTTGGCTGAAACTGTAACTGAAACCGAATATTCGCTAGGTTCCTAATTTTTGTCTAAAATTTGTTTTTATTTGACTTGATAAAAAGTTGTTTTTTTTTTTCAACATTTCGTTTTAATTTTTTTTTTTAACATTCACACTTTTTTCCCATTCACACACAGTATTTTCGGCAACTTAGGCCATATAAGACTTTATACGATAACCGTTATTTGTATAATATATAATCTGGTCAATGATATTTAAATTAGAATGAGCCCTCGGGCTTGGCGTAGCTGGTAGCACGCTTGCCTTGTATACCAAGGGTCGAGGGTTCGGATCCCAGGCAGTCCAATGATTTTATTTAAGCCATTTGGTATCAAAATGGCTTAAATAAGATTGCCTGGACCCCAATATATATATTTATAATAACGGTTATCGTATAAAGTCTTATATGAACTAAGATGCCGAAAAGACTGTGTGTATAAGTGTTTGAATGGGAAAAATGTGTGAATGTTTAAAAAAAAAATTATTTTCTCGTGTAGTTTATAAAGAGAAAGTATTGTAATCGTCAAAAAATTTGACTTCGAGATTTCGATGATTCTCCACGTTTTAGACCCTGAGTCCAAAACAAAAAACACAGTTTTGGAATTATGTACGGTATGTATGTGTGTGTGCTATATAAATTTATTTCCATTGAGGGGGGGGGTATGAATTACTCCAAATCCAAGTAAGTAAAAAGCATATTTTTTTATAGAAATGTAAACAAATTAGAACATCTCTCATTTTTAATCTTGTTCAAATTTTATTGGCTCATTCAAGTAGTAAGCAGGATTTTGCTAATAGTTACACCTTAACGGTGAAATTATTCTTATGTTTATGTTTTTTTTTTTTTTGCTCTTAAGTCGTTTAAAATAAATGAGAATTTCGGTTAATAAAAAAAAAATTTACACTTTTAAATACCTATTTAATTAAAATTAGGTAAGAAATCAGAGACGTTAAGTGTTTGATAGATGAGAAGGGTGTTTAAGTGAAGGGTGCGGTGGGCTGGCTAAAGCAGCAAAATTCCATTGGCTGCCAAAGGGAGAGAGAGAGAGAGAAGGGCATGTTTCTGCTGGGGGTGAGTGTCCGGTGGGGGGTCGTTCCCTGTCCCGGCCGGGTCGATATAACCAGAGCCTCTGGCGTCCTGGAGCCTGTCTGCCATGCTACGCTCAAGGGACTCATGGAATACGGACTTAATAAATATCAAAAAAAAAAAAGAAGGGGATTTTGATATTAGTGTCATTTTCTTAAAACGAAATATGATGGAATTTGTTCGTTTTGTTTTTACCTTTATGTGTCATATATTGCAAATATTGCTATTGAAAGATGGAAATAACACCAAAATCCAAAAATGTGGATTATTATTTATTTCCCAAAACACGAGGTTGAAATTTGAAGATTTGTAGGTAGAATTAGAATTAAAGAGAGTGCACCAAAGCATAATTTCATTTATTTTCCCTCAGAGCTGACGTTTCGGTCCTGTTTAGGGCCATCTTCAGAGCTATTATCATAAAAGATTTACACAAAATCAAACACATTATTTATTTATTTATTTATTTATTTATTTATTTAACAATCTCTCAACAGAATTTCTTCCAATTACAGAGAGAAAAAAAAAAAAAAAAAAAAAAAAGAACAAAACAACAAAAAAAAAAGATAAATAAAAAATAACATTTCAATTGCTGTCTTTCCTGGCATACTCTGAGCACATTTTAAAAATTGGAGACTTTTCCAGCGATCTTGTCCTAGCCCTCTCGAGATAAAAGAGTGACCCGGACCTCAGGGCAACCGCTGGGACTTTGAAGCCTATTTTGGCTAACAGTTCGCTACAATCCCAGCGATTACCCAAAAGATTTTCTAAATTTTTGAGGATGTCATCCCTCCTTCTCTCGAGAAGACTTTTAAAATCAAATAATTTACAAAGCTCAGAGTAGCTTACTGCTGTGCCAGGAAGACCAATTTTTTTATAAAATAGGTATCTCAAATATTTTTTCTGAACCCCCTCTATCATGTTTATTTGTAGACTGACAGTGGGGGTCCAGATTAAAGTTACATATTCAAGTTGAGATCTCACTAGTGAATAGTATAACCTATTCAAAGTAGAGACCTCAACAAAATTTTTGGAGTTTCTTTTTACAAAACCCAACATTCTATAGGCCTTATTAACCATTTCCCGAACATGGGCATCGAAATTTAACTTTGAATCAAAGATCACCCCTAGATCTTTAATTAAGTTTTCTTTAATTAACAAAGTTTTATCAATATGATAATCAAATAACACATTTGTTTTTTTTTTACTAAAGGTGATCAATGAACATTTGGATGTGTTAAGATACATATCATTTTTGGTACACCACACATTTAGATTGTCCAGAGCATTCTGGATTTTATGACAATCGTTCACGTTATTTATGACAGAAAAGATCTTTAAATCATCAGCATATAATAAATAATTACAGTCTTTTATAACGTTAACGATGTCATTTACAAATATTACAAATAGTAATGGACCTAGATTGGAACCTTGTGGCACCCCAGAGTTAGCAATATATTCATATGATATTTCATTCCTATAGAGAACAATCTGTTTTCTATTAACTAAATAGGAATTTAAGAGTTGACATAAAGAATCCGAAATACCATATTGATCAAGTTTTAACAATAAAAGATCATGGTTCACAGAGTCAAATGCTTTAGAAAAATCCAAGTATATGGAGTCGACCTGGTGACCCTGATCCATCATTGAGGCGATATACTCAGTATAAGTACAAAGATTTGTAAGAACAGAGCGCTTGGGTATAAAGCCGTGTTGTTGCTCAGAGATATACTTCATGATATAATGTAACATGTATTTATATATAATGCTCTCAAATATCTTAGCAAATGGTGACAAGAGAGCAATAGGCCTATAATTGGTCACTAGCCTCTTGTCCCCTTTTTTAAAAATTGGAATTACATTTGTTATTTTCCAAGCATTAGGAAATTTTTTACATTTGAGAGATAAATTTAAGATGTAGTGCAAGGGGTTACATAATATCTCAGAGCAACCTTTTACAATGAAAGATGGAACATTATCAGGACCAAGTGACTTTTTTGGTTTAAGATTTTTTATTGCCATTTGTATATCATGCAATTTTATTTCAGTAATATTTAATATATCATTACATAAATTCTCAATAGAAAAATCTGGATCAGGGGTAACAACTTTATCATTATAAACAGAGGAAAAATGGTTGGCAAAAGCATCACAAATAGTTTTAGGATTAGTAGTATTAAGTCCGTCAATAGTATAATAGTCAGATTCAAGTTTACAATTTTTTTTATTTTTTACAAAATTCCAAAACATATTTGGATTAATATTTATGTTTTGTTCCATTTTGGATATATATTTTTTATAAAGAATTTTATTATCTAAATGTATTTCTTTTCTTAATTTTTCAAAATTGTGACGATCATTAGGGTTACCAGTCTTTTTAAATTTTTTATGAAATTTGTTTTTAGTCCTTAATTTAGAGATTATTTTTCGATCGAACCAGGGAGGATAAGTATAATTGAATTTACGTTTGGTAGGAATACTGCTTGTTAAGGCTGTGTTTAGGATAGAATAAAAGACATCAATCACTTTATCAACATCAGACTCATTGTAAAGTAGAGACCAATCACTATGTAAAAGTAGATGATAAAGTAAAGTATAATCCCCTTTTCCAAAGTCCAACCTATGATCATTGTTAGATTGAGTTTTTTTATCAAAAGTGGAAATTTTTATATCTTTTAATGTTATATTTAGAGGGGGGTGATAAAGATCTATTCTAGTAAGGTGTGTAATTGAGTCATTTATATCCAAATCCACACAATTGGTTAAAACGAGATCCAACGTTTTACCATCTTTATTTAGTATATTATTTTTCGAGTAAAGTTCATTAAATTCAACAAATTGTTTTAACCTAAGACATTGGTGATTAGGAGAGTGTAAAGAAGCTGTTTTGCTTCCATATATTTGAAGATTGAAATCACCTAGAATGATTATTTTTGAATTTTCTTCAAAATCAAAATTTTCAAAGTTGTCATAGAAATTTTCATATTCCTCAACGGGAGAATTTGGTTGGAAATATACAGTCGCAATATAAAGAAGAAAGTTAGAAATTTTTAGTTTAATCCACACAGAGTTTGAACACTCTAAAGTGAGTACACGTTCTCCTATATAGTTCAATCTGTTCTTATTTATAGCTATTAAAACCCCTCCCCCTCTTTCTTTTTGCGTAAGATGAACATTTCGGTCTTTTCTAAAGACAGAATATTCTTGTGGAAAAAATTCACTGTTTTGAAAATTTTCATTAAGCCACGTTTCGGTCAAACTTATAATATAAGGGGATTCTTCAGTACATTTAAGCAGAAAATCTTCACCTTTGGTTCGCAAACCTCTTACATTTTGATAATAAATTTCTACGATGTTTGAGAGTTTTTTGACCCTGATTGGGTATTAACAATGGGATCAGATTTATTACTATTTTTATTAAAATTAGGGTTATTTATCAATTTACCAAAAAAGGGTTTAGCTAGTACACCCCTAGGCCATGCGTCTTCATGATTGAGCTTAACAAAATCATCACTCGTAACAGACACATGGAATGAAGCATAATAATTAAATTTAGAAACAAGTTTAGTGCAAGAAACGTAATTTATATTAAACTCTTTTCTTATATAGTCTTCAATGTCTTTTTCATTTGTTTCGGGATCAAGCCTCGAGACAAAAAAGGCTTTCTTAGGCTTGGCCACACTCAAGCTAGATATCTGGCGGCAACCCTGCAAAGGCGGAGGCCCAGATCTCCTCTTCCTCCTCTTAACCTCCATCCATTCGCCCCCTCGAACATCACCTTCATCCGGTTCAGAAGACGGTAGCAAGGAGGAGGCGCCAGAAGTCCCAGGAGACGAATTCACCACAAGAGCTGAACCAGGAGACAAAGTCGAAGACTGTCCAGCAGGAACCGACCCGTCAGCAGGGGCAGGAGGCCTAATCAAATCGCGCCTAACAGCCCGAGACTCAGGGCGCGAAACTTTCGTTCGAGACGGAGCCGAAACTTCAGTCTTATTCATATGAGATGTTAGATGAGATATTTCATTTTTCATTGAGATATTCTCAGCACGAAGTTGTTTTACTTCATTAGTCAGTTCTTTGACCAATTTAAAAGTTTCATATATGAAACGATATTTATTTTCCTTATTTATAATATTAGTTAAATCAGAGAGAGAATCGGAATTACTGAGTTCATAACATTGTTTACAAACAATTGACATATCATTATCATCTTCATTGTTTTTCTTATTTATAATTATATTTGACTTTTTAATTGAGTCCTCAGAGAACTTATTCAGACAAGTTTTGTGAATTTTCCTATCACAAAGAGGTCCTTCACAAATAATTATAGCCTGGTATGCATAGAATGGCTTTCCACATAACAGGCAACACATCTTACATGTAATTTTCCCTTTTTTTTTTTTTTAAGAAATACGACCAATTTTTTAGCAATAAATTTGATTAATAATCCCCCTTGATCAGGAGTAAATAATCACTCAGTCAATTAATTAATTAATCAATCAATTGACTGAACTTCACGCATCTGGGGCCTATCAGAGCGTCTTAGGAGCAAGGACGGCCCAGAGTTGGGATGAGGTGTGAGTGACCGCAAGGGATTATTTATATTCGTACTCTTATATATGGTATATATATATTCAAATGATAGTATTAAAATAAAAACAAAATTAAAAATAAAAATAAAATACAATAAAAAAGGGATTTCCAAAGATTAAAGTTTTAAGGAATTATTTAAAGCAAATATAAAATCATTGAAGAAGTAGAAAACTCACTCAACAAAATGCATAAAAATCACTCCAAGTCGCAACAAAACACATCGGAGTTGTAGTTCATGATATGTACAAATTAAAATCACACAATTTGATATAAAATTGTCAACAATTTTCACAGAAAAACCATGGAAAACAGCACTAAAATGAGGAGACGATTCAATATGCGTCTATCCATGTCAACGACTCTCTCTCTTTATATGTATTAATACAAATTGAAACAATATTTATCACTAGGGGTGTCATTACAATATGAATTTCCACATTTCACGTTGGTTTTCTTTACATATATTAATTATATGTATATTTTTTACTTTCTCTTACTTCTATATAAGTTAATATATAGAGAGAAAAAGTCGATGTCGAGATTTTGATGGATATATACGTTTTGAGGGACCATTTCGTGACATGGTCTGTCTGTGAACAAAATATCTCAAGAACGAAAAGAGCTAGGAGGTTCACTTCTAGTTTTAATTTATTAGTCCCACTTAGGGACTATAAATTTGCCAAATCTCATCCTAATCCGATGAATAGTTCCAGAGATATAACAAAATAAATCTGGTGTGAATTGTCGCACAGCACACAACTTTCTCTTAGATTCTGTAATCGAAAGTTGTGTTCTGTGCTTGTCACACCAGATTGTTTTTGTGTCAAGATATTTTTAGTTTCCGACAGTACAGTAAATTTGAAATCAAGATATAAATTTTTTTTTTTTTTTTTTTTAAACATTCACACTTTTTTCTCATTCACACTCACACTCACACACACATTCACACAGTCTTTTCGGCAACTTAGGCCATATAAGACTTTGACGATAACCGTTGTAATTAATATATCAATTTGGGGTTCAGGCATTTCTATTTAAGCCATTTGGTATCCAAATGGCTTAAATAAAATAATGTAACATCACTGGGTGCCGGTAAATGGCTACGGCCAGAGGCTTGGGTCTTCGTGCACGGAAGCACCTCAGGTAAAATAAACGGGGATCCCGATAGGCAAATTCTCCCATCTTTAATGGAACAATAATAAGGGTTCAGACATTTGGAAGGAAAATGAATATTAGAATTAAGAGCATTTAAAAATATTGTTTTTGAATTCATTTGATCCACCCAAATATAATTTTAACTTTAAATGAGAAATATTACTCAAAAAAGGGGGGGATGATTCAAAAGATGGTTTAGGAATACATTAATGCCATCGGGTTATAAAAGCAATCGCATTAAATATAAACTAAGTTGTTGAGTATAATTTATCGATTTAGATGTAGAAAATGATTCTTGCTTAACCATTCATGTCCAACTTGCCTATTCATTGCTTTAAAAATAAAATTAAAAAATCAACTATATATGTAGCTACTGAATAAATTAATTAGATTGAATAAATAATGAATTCGTTTGAAAGACAAACTTTAAAATTAAAGATAGGATAAATACGTAGAGGATTTAATTGTTTTTATCCTCATTGTAAATAATTGTTTTTAATTATTAGACTTCATCATCAGCAGACCTCTAATCGCTTACGGGTTGATGACATGAAACCCACGACATTCCATCTCAGTTTGCAATTTGTTTTTAAAGTAGCATTTGGTATTAAATAAATATTTATTCAGTTTTTAATTAATAAAAATCTGGTGCGAGTTAACGCAGAACATACAACTTTCTCTTACCATCGGTAATCGAAAGTTTTGTACTGTGCTTGTCACACCAGATTTTTTGAGTCGAGATATATTTAGTTTCTCATAGCACCTTAGTTACGAGTTACTTTTTGAATAAAACACCGGTTTTTGGATAAAAAATTATTTTATTTTTCAAAGTAGTTGATGGAGCTCTATACACTTGCACCCTTGCATTGTACTGTAATGTCTTCCCAAAAATGGATGTCAAACAAAAACTAAAAGACCCAGCTGGTTCAAATTTCGACAGGGGTCAGCTGATAGTTGCCTGCTGACAGGAGCAGTGATACCAATTCAGTTAAGAGGCGGGAAATTCAAAAAGTCACGGACTTATTGACCTGCCCTCGTAACTTGACCATTTGCATTTCATAAGTAAAAAAGTCCATTGATTCAAAACTTCCATAGGCTCTGTCTATTTTAAATGTTGACCGCTTGAAATATACTATGGTTATTTTTCAAAATTTTCATCTCATAATTAAAGCCCTGATTCCTATGCAGTTGTATATTCTATTTGCTAACAAGTACGTCCCGGAAAACCAAATTTCCATCCGAATCATGCCCCCTTGGCACTATGGTTCAAATTTTATTGATATATTGCATAAAGTTGCATATTTAAAACTTTTTGCACTTTTTTAACATATTTCTGTAAAAGTTTTATTTAGAGGGTCTTTTGAACCAGAAGTCATGCTATCTGAGGAATGTTTGGATGCAGAAGTTGCCAAGAGCCATCCTAAGCAAACATAACATTTGTCCTGATGAAGGCCGGAAAAATTGGCCGAAACGTCGACAATTGAAAAAAGCGAAAAAAAGGAATATATTTTGTTTAATTTTTTGGCTGTCGTATTTCTCCTCCTTGCTTTACTCATAATATATTTTATACACAATAGAGAATGCTTAAATAAACTACAAAATTTCATAAGAATTGGAAATTTTTTATTTAGATGTGTAAAAATTTAAGGGGATCCCCTTTTGAATCGAAATTAACATACAAATCCCCATATGGGGATTTAACATTGGCTCTATGGAAGGAAGAGCCAAAAAATGAATTTGAAAAATTTGAAGTATGGTACATCAGTAAAGTGTATATCAAACAAATATCAGTGGTATACTTTTTAAAGAGCAACTAAAAAATAGTTGATTTATGTTTTGGGTTGCCTACGTACCTTGTAGGCACATGAATACTTTTATTTATTTTATTATTTAGAAGGGTGAATAATTTTTATTATTTATTTATTTTTTATTATTTTGTTTATTTATTTTTTTTAGGTGTGATATATGAAAAAAATATTACGCATAGCAACTGTTCAAGGCTAAGAGAGAAATTCTTTAAAGGGTCATCACTAACAGGTATTTATATGACATTTTCGTGTCCAATTGACCCTGTTTGAGAGGATGATAATAATGTATGTCCGATTGCACCACACCAACTAACGATGATGACCTCACGAGGAGTGACGTCACCACAGGCCACTGAGAACGACGATCGCGTGAATGGCAGGCACATTTCGTGATTAGAAAAAGGAAGAAGCTACAGCCGGGACTCGTTAATTAATTAATCTATTAATTAGTAAATCAAATATTGGATGACGTAATCAAATGGATATTAAATTGACAGGTATTGAGAAGATGCTGGTCCGGTGAGATTAACAGAATTCGTATTTTTGATGCTCTATTTCCTTCTGTCCGAGAAATAGAGCATCAAAAATACGAATTTAATTTTTTTATTCTAATTAAATGGCCGTCGGGAAACCATTTGGCCAATGGCAAAGTAGATGTGTTTCAGATATAGGTACCCGAGAAAAAAAAATATTTTTAGTCGGGGCAAAAATCTGACTTCTTATTCTCCGAGATCCGCTGGTTAACAAATTGCAAATGTGACCAGTGAGGCTCTGGTCTCGGTAGAATTTTTATTTTATTTATTTAAAAAAAAAAAATAAAAATAATCGGGTTTGACTTCCCCAAGACTTTTTCTTGTAAACTCTACAAATATGTTGGTTAAAAATGGCTAAATATAAATATAAATAAGTCGTAAGTCTATGGGGAAAGACAGTGTGATGTGTGTGTGGGAGTGGTGGAAGGGGTAAAAAAAAAAAAAAAAATGTAATTATCTTACACTAAAATTGTAGATATGTATCAACTTTTATACGACAACCGGAAGTAGTTTTAAAAAGTTTTTTTAAAAATTTTGAAATTTATAATAACAAAAAATTGAAAATTTCAAAATTTTTGAAAAAACGCTTTTTAAGTAAAGTACTACTTCAAGTGACGTATTTACGGGAAAAGTTGATAGAAATCCTTCAGTTTTAGTGTAAGACAGCATATACCATATTTCATCGATCTAACTGCTTTGGTTTTTAAGCAATCGTGTTTAACACACACCCAGACGTAATTCCAAAAGAATATACGAGAAAGTCTCGGGGAAGTCAATCCCCATATTTTCAATGAGTTTCTATGTTTATTCAATGAAACTCCGCAACCTTAATAATATAATGATCATTTTTCCCGAAACGTCTCAATATATTGTTCTTATCTCTTGATATATAAAGATTTTACCCTTTCGGCTACTGAGGCCATTTAGAGTTTCAACGCATTACATATTATATATTTTTTAATAGATTTTAATCCGGAAGTTTACTTGTAGATCCTGAACAAGTTCTACGGGATCTTCAAGTAAACTTCGAAATTAAAATTCAATTACTCGTACAAATCTACTTTTTTTAATATATTTTATATTATACCGATGACTACCGTTCCAGCTAATTAATTAAGGATAAAAAATTAATTATTTTTTAACTAATTTAATTACCTACAAGTTATAGAGCGGATTTTTTTTAAATATCTTTTATTTAATGCGATTAATCTAAAAAAAAAAATTATTTTTTCGAAAATCAAAAAAAGGGCTTCTATAAGTTTTAGATATTTTGAATAGCTTTAATTTAAAAAAAATTTGGGGTCGATAGCTTCAAAATTGTGACCGCTGGAAAGTCCCAAAATTAGCACCCCGAGACGCGCACCTTACCGAAATTTCGATTATTTATTACTTTTTTTTTTTAGACATTTGGTGATTTTTTTGTACTAAATCTACATACCATTAAATAGTTTTTATAGAAACAAGAAAGTGATAGAAGGAGATGTGGTGGGGGTGGGGGTGGGGGATTATTATTTATTTTATAGGTTATTCTTAACGATAAAACTAAAGTGCACTTTTGTCCTTCAAGATACGTATTCATTTTATGACATGTTGAATATAAAAGCTCAATAAATTTTTGATCTATCAAACAGAGAACGTAAAATTTTTGGATTTTTTTTTTTTTGCTTTCTAACCTATATTATTTATCAAAGAATGAACGACGAGTTTCTATAGTGGTGGATTTAATTTTTATTGGCAGGTGTTAATAAGCGCTAGGTGGGATTGTTAGCTAAACTAATCGTTTGGAGAAGGGTTTATTATTAAATTAGTACAATAAAATGATTCTTGGGTTTTTTTTTTTTAATTATTTCCCACGATGAAGCTTTGAACTATTTTTTTTTTTTTTTTTTTTTTTTAAGATTTAACATCACAGAATCCATGATCCAGCAATTAAACCCTGAATTCTGGCTTGTTTCGAATTTTTTTATTGTATTATTTTATAAAACAAAGACTGAGGTCAATCTTACACCCTTTCACTCGGAAAAGTTTTTGAGATCAAGAGTATTTGTTTAATAAAAATAACTTTTAAATGTTTTTAATGTAGACAGTCAATGAAAAATCAGGTAGAACAAAAATCAATATATCTTTTAAATAAAACTACCATTTTAAGAATAATAACCTAACCTAAACTTCAATTGTCATTTTTGTCTTGGATTGTTTCGAATATTTTTATAAATTTATTCCTTAAATAAATAAAAATAGTAATAATAGAAAGAAAATCAATAGAAAAAAAGGAAAATAAAGCCTAAAACTTACTTATCTTTTTTATTGTCAATATTATTTTAATCGAGGTGGATTGAGAGAAAATGGCGACAATAAGTGGTCATCTACTAAAGCTTTGGCGCTGAGATCGCCCTGCACAATTCACACCATGCTATTCGATTGGGTCAAATTATGCAATAAAATTTACATTTTCTGACCCGGCTCAAATTTCAAAAGAACAGAATGCAAGTTATGCTAGCGAGCCAAAAATGAAACGAACAGAATGCAGAGTAAAATGTGTAAATTTATACTGCAATGGCAAGCGAAACGAACAGACCTAATAGCTGATGATGTTCGTACAGGCGCCACAAGTGCCTCATGTGCTCCAGTGTGTCGAGCCTAATGCAACTATTCCTCAGCTGACCTTTCGATTTGGATTTGCACCATCATCACTTTGAATCCCTTAAACCCTTTACATTCATATGGTTAAATTTGTAAATATTAATGTATATCAGCATTATGCTGGTATTAACCTTTTTCGGCTCTAAAGATGGTCCATACTCGGACAGAAATTTCAGCTGAGTAATAAAATAAATGAAAGATGAATTAAAAAAAAAAAAATATGAAAGGAGAGGCTGCCAGGTGGGCTCTAACGAAGATTCCCAAACAGGGAGACGTTTCGGCGGCTTTAAATGAATGAATACATCATCAATATAAAGAAAAAGTAAAAAATTTTACGCAAAATATCTATTATGTAAAAAGGCCTTAAGAAAATTGGACGATGTTATGCATAAAGGAACCAAGCGCCATTCGAATTTTCTGGGAAAAACAAGAACTACTTTTTTATTAAAATCACAACTGTGCATATTTTTTGTATAAAACAATAAAAAAAGACATTGCCATTGGATTTGTTTACAAATGTGCAAATGAAATTTGCTCAGATTTAGGTTAAGAGCGCTCGGTTCCTTCGTGCATAACATCCTCCAATTAATTATGTAAAAGTTTTTTGTGTTATAATGATCATTAAATTGAAGTCAAAATATGAATGGAAGTTTATTTCGATAGATGTAAATCCTATTGGCTGACATTCCTTCCTTTCTTTCATAGTCGGAATTAAATGGCTCGGATGTTTCCTTTATAAAGGAACCAAACTTCCATCAAAATTTATCTAAATTAGAACCCTCTCAGGCTGACCGAAGAATAAGGAAGAGACAGCAGCTGTTTTGGGTGTAGGAAGGCAATTTTAGGGAGGAAACGCCATTTACATTTTTTTTTCTAGTAACATCTGCTCCGTATTTATCTAAATCAGGGATAATTTCCTACATCAGAGATTAAACGTAAGCCTTTAAACCTAAGAGAAGTGTAAACATAGTTATTGTTTATCTCTCTAAACCCATGCCATTATAGGAAGCCTTAAAATTCGAAAACCACTTGAGAAGAGAATTAACAGAAGCAAAATTTTTTTTATTCTTTTTAAAGATGGTACACTTGTTAGATATTGGTAAATGAGTGGAGGGGTGACGTGTTCTGTTTCGACCTTTCTCAACCTGCATGCTTGGCTGCTTTAGCAGTCAGGTGAAGATGCGTGTCTGACAAGTCGAGTCAAAGTGGTCAGACCAGCCAGCCAACCATATTCACCATTCCAAACCTTTCTCTCTTTCTTTATATTCAAAATTTTCTTTAGAAATTCTTTTAATCCTATAAATATTCAAATCACAGTATACTCATCACAAAACCAACCAGCTACAATATTTATAAAATTAAAAGAGAGTCGTTTTAAAACAGGCACTCCATGACCTGTCCCCAAAAAGTTAGAAAATTAATTTAATTTTTATTAAAAAAATCTGGTGTGATGGTCGAACAACACACAACTTTCTCTTACCTTCAGTAATTGAAAGATGCGTTCTGTGCTTGTCACACCAGATTTTTTGTGTCGACATACCAGGTCATTCAATAAGTCCGTAGGATAAGTAAGAAAAAACAAAATTTTGACAAAACTCGATGTTATTATTCAACATAGTTGCCTTCGAGGGCGATACAACGAGTATAGCGATTTTTTTAACTTTTTTCAGCAGAGTTCGGATAATGTTTATCAAGCCATTGTTTGGTTTCCACTGTATTTTTTTTTTTCATCAAAAAGCAATGCTTTATTAAAATTCGGAATTCACTTTTTTCCATTTTTTTTCCAATAACAAAAGTTGCTTCACATAGAATTCTGTAACTCACATAGGTCACTATAGAATCAATAGTTAGATTGCTGTCAAATTTATACACGATCGTTGAAAGGTTAGTAGTCTACTAAATAAAAATTATATGGATAAAATTCTAATAACGCCATCTATATGTCATCCTACGGACTTATTGAATGACCTAGTATATATTAGAATTCAAATAAAATTTATAAACATTGAAAAATATTTATATTTTGTTTCAATTTCTCCTATCTTTCCTACGAAGTACAAGAGTAAAGTGTGCTTCAAAAGATTTCAATAGCAAAATGAGAATATACATTTTAAAGAGCATCTAAAAAATAATTAATTTTTGAATTTTAGTCAAAATTGTGAAAGCCAATTTTGAGAAAATCGAAAAAAACTGAAAAAGTACATCTGTAAAGTGTAGGCGGCTACACACGTAACTGCACACTTGACAAGCATACTTTTTGTACCAGAATGCGCACAAATTCCCTTCGGCACCACACGGCACACATGCTTGTGCAAGAAATAGCTTATATCGAAAAAGTACTTTTTGGCCGATTTTGTTCAAAAGTTTTTGAGTTAATAATTCTTGTTCTTAAGTTATTTTGTCCACAAACAGACCATTTTTTGACACCCACTTTTATTGTCTCAAGGTACCTAAAAACTTTAATTTCCATCATTATCTCGACATCGACACATCGACTCTCTCTTTTATATACATATTGAGGTAAGAGAAAGTAAATACTCGCCGTATATTCACATTACAAAAAAGAAGTGAAACTTTTAAGCAAATATTATAATTTTCATTGAATTTTTAATTTATTAAACTCTCTCTCACTAGGTCAACCGGAGTTGCAGCGATTAGCTGGGCATACACGGAGAGGTAGAACCGTCGGTTTTGACCGTGCCGGTCCAAACGCACGGATTTATCTTTACGTTAGTGGGCGAGCACGCGCCAGTTTTGACCGCCACGCATCAATCTAACAGATTGGACTGCGGTCCAAACTCACGGACTGATCTTTTCGTTAGTGAGCAAGCGACAGTTTTGACCGCCACGCATCAATCTAACAGATTGGACTGCGGTCCGAACTCACGGACTGATCTTTTCGTTAGTGAGCACGCGCCAGTTTTGACCGCCACGCATCAATCTAACAGATTGGACTGCGGTCCAAACTCACGGACTGATCTTTTCGTTAGTGAGCAAGCGACAGTTTTGACCGCCACGCATCAATCTAACAGATTGGACTGCGGTCCGAACTCACGGTCTGATCTTTTCGTTAGTGGACAAGCGACAGTTTTGACCGCCCCGGACCATCTCTTTAAGTCGCGATTTTTGGAGGGGGTAGGGGAGGACATGTTACTTGAAAAATTTTTTTACAAATTTATTTTTTGACCATTTAAAGAAAATAAGTTATCCCTCCCCCCTATTAATTAATTAAGCTATTAATATGTTCGAAAATATTTTAGTTAATCACCATTCACAAAAACAAATTTATTATTATTATTTTTTTAAATATCATTTAAGGTCATGGCAAATTAGGATACAAATATTATATATCATTTTACTCGGGAGAAAGTCTAGTTTCTGAATATACAAAAAAAATTATAGGTTATGTAAGAAAAAAATATTGGCCCTCCTTTTAGAGCGCCCCCTAATGGTCCGATGTTTACCAAAAAGCTTTTCAGTTCTTGACCTTTACATCTAGTTTATGTGTGCAAAATACCACAGACATATACACAGACACACAGACATCATTCCAAAAAACTACTTAAATGGACTCAGGGGACCTTAAATCGCGTTTTGGCAGCTTCAGAATCAGATAATTAAAGATTTTATTTAAAGGAGAAGAAAGGATTAATTACTTTTTTTAAAAATAATTTTCTATTTCCATTTTTCTTGGAAATTCCAATGGCTTCTTGACTTGATCTGTCTAGTCGGCAGGCAAAACTTTCGTCAAGACGAAAGTCCACGGATTTGGTCAAATCAGCGGTTAAAACTGCCGCGGTCCAAAGATTTTGCCCATACACGTACGGTTTGGCCCGTGGCGGGCCAACTATACGGGTTTATCTGCGGGTTTTTCCTTTACGTTTGTGAGTGATGACGGTTTTAACCGTGGTGGTTTTAACCGTGGCGGTTTTAGCCGGCCCGGCAGACTGGTCCGCCCCGGTCCAACCCGACAGATCAAACTCTCCACTTTTTTAAGCCAAATTGATAACGAAAGTTTTAACCGTGGCGGATCGACCCAACAGATTGGACCGCCCCGGTCAAAACCTACAGTTATACCTCTCCGTGTATGCCCAGCTATTCGGTAACGCTTTAGTGGTTAGAAGTTTCCCTTTAAAAAAGAGGCCTGTGTCCTTTTTTTCTCCCCTTATTTTCGACAAATCATATTTGGAGAAATTTAATGAACATTTGTATCCCAAACCAGAATCACTAGATTATAAACATGTCATGCGCCTCGGCTACCCCGATTTATTGAAACCTCCAGGGTTTGGGAGCACACTCTTCGATGAATGCCCAAGTAAAAAGAAAACACTGAAGCGGAACAAAAAAAAAAAAAAAACAAGGGGGGAACTAAATAAAGTTAAAAAAAAAATTCAAGCGGAAAAAATTTCTGGTAGGCCTTTTTTTATACGAAATAATAAAATCAGAAGTTGATAATAAAATTCACCTCAAGTTTTAAATCATTAGAGCAATAGTTGGGAAAGAATTTTTTTTTAATATCTTCAACATCTGTCCCTGCATGTGGTATGAATAATAAAAAATTATTTATTTAAATATGTGTATATTTATATCTATTGCACAATTGCTTGTATGATGTGAGTAGAGGGCAAAAAATAAATGTATAACAAAATCCGTTCTCGAAACGACATCCTCTTCTATTTGAACATGAATAATGAATACTGCAATTATTTAAAAAAAAAAAAAATTGTTTTCCTGATTGATTATTTTATATAAAAAACGGAAATGGTTAACAGAGCATTGAAAATAATATAAATATTTCAAAAATAAAACTTAACACATCAAAATAGACACAGCAAGTAGAATCTCAGGGTCCAGAGATTAAACTAAACAAACCCATTTGTTTTAATGCGCCACTATCCTAGAAAAGGAAATTTTTTAGAAAGAATTTCTGAACTCAGTTGTCATGGAAAAAGTCCAATTATCAGAGAAAAAAGCAATCAACGGAACGGACAAAAGAACGACGTTTTTTTTTTGAACAATAAAATTGCAGTACAGAGATTTAATAATTAAAATTTGTATTCTTTGTTTTAAAACCATTTCTATTCTGTCTACTATTAATATTATTAGGAGTGCCGATGGCCAAGGGCTAAAGACCTGAGTAATAAAAAAAATATTATTAGAAGGGATAATGGTTGTCATACAAACAAAATAATATGAAATTTGGTATATATTATATATATAATAATAATAAATTTTTGAGAATCGTCAAATTGAAATATTATCTCCCTGCTACTCCTGTTAGCTACCACAATCAAGAATTGTCGTAAGAGGAAAAATTGGTCGTCTCATCAAAATGAAGCTACTCACGGAAAATTAGCTTGATAGTAATTAACTAGCAACTTGTAAAAATGGGCCTGGGGAAAAAGTGAAAGTAAAAATGGAAATTTTTGTATTCCCAATTTGTTCTAATCATAACAACATAGGAGGAAGTTACTGCAAACCTGATAGGGATCCCGACTCTGGGAACGAGAAACGGATGTGGAGTCCCCCTAAGTGCGGGGAAACAAAAGTGACATGTCAGCAGGTGGTCATTAGTCACATAAAATTTAAAATTATCAATTGAGGTGGAAGTGTTGACTGCAAGTGGGACGGAGAGTCCAAACACAAAAAAAAAAAAAACTGATGGTCCCAGTACCAAAGAAATTTTAAGGGGGTTCAGGATCGACGTCTAAACGTACTTAAAAAAAAAAAAAACAGACTATTATAAGGAATTTTTCATTGCGGTTTTTTTTTTAAATGAATTAAATACATAAGAGATTATTGGGACATCGAGCTATAATTTTTTTAATGACTTATTAAAAAATTATCGTAATTAATTTTTTTGTTATCAAGCAAATACAAAAAAAAAACAATCTGTCCCAATAATCTTTAATTTTTTTTAAATTTAAAAATGAATTTATTGTTATTATTAATCACATATTAATTAAGAAATTTTTAAAATAAGCTTAGATGATTTATTTAAAAATCAACTGTCAAATTAGTTCAGCATTCTTGCAATAGATGGCAGGCTAGTCTAACAGACGATATAGTATTAGCCTATATTTATATATTTTTATTTTTTTATAAAAGATACATAATATATAATAACATTTATAAAGTATCTATAGTTAAAAGATCATTGAAAATCAACCAAATGCATTAAATATTATTAGCTACCATTCTGACATCTCTTGGCAAATTTTTGAATTACTTGATTTTTTGGGT
This sequence comes from Euborellia annulipes, assembly GCA_023213315.1. Lineage (NCBI taxonomy): Eukaryota > Metazoa > Arthropoda > Insecta > Dermaptera > Anisolabididae > Euborellia > Euborellia annulipes. The sequence continues at coordinate 21,942 of JAKCPI010030920.1, forward strand.
ATACTTTTTATGACACACAACGCCATCTTATCGGGATAAACATGCGTAACACCTTCACTCCCGTTCCCCCTTAAATAGAGTTTTTTTATCTATCGTAAGAAACATTTAAACTTAAGGAACAATTTCCGGTAATTATAGAAATATACGTAAATGTAAGTAATAAATAAAAAAATTAACATTAAAATTGAATTAAGTTTCACCTGTTGAACTATGTATACGCGGAGGGGGGAGGGGGGTGATTTTTGCGAGTGCGCATCTAATAAATAAATATACGTATTTGCTTTCAAACTAATTTGACTGCAAGGGCGGGGCTGCAATCTTATCTACTAGCCATTCCCGATCCCTCTGATGCTATCTCGCTCTCTTTCTCTTTCTAGTGCATCCATTCACTCTCCCCCCCCCCCACTTTAAAAGCACAGTTACTCAGGTGGAGCAATGACTATTTTTAGCACCATGACTCACTCAATCACATCCCAAAAAAAAAAAAAAATTATAAACTATTTATTTATAAATATTGCATTTGCTAATATATATGGAGATATTAATTAATAATACATCAAGATGATAAATTTTGCGTCTGAAGAGATTCTGATTAATGTCATTTATATGAAATCCTTAGGCACATCATTTGAGGCATCAAATATGGCGTTAAAATATTAAAGGCGCCCTAAACATGAGATTAATTTTTAACACTATTGAGTAAATGTTAACGCTTTGGTGTTTTTGCTTACAGAATAGCAATTTGAGGCAAGGAGGTGTTAAAATGAATCAACGAATATTTCAGATAGTAAAATAATTAGATTTTTTGTTTAACTGTGGTTTATTTGTAAAAATTTCAACGTTTCGGCCACTCATTCTGTGGCCTTCTTCAGGTACAATTCAGCTGAGATTATAAAGGTTGTATAAAGGTTGCTTGTGATAGTGCGATTCGCTCAACTGCCTCTGAATAGTGCGATTCGGCACTAGCGAACTAGGTGAGTCAAAACATGATGTTTCTCTACAAATTGACACTAAAATCACCTCTCTAGGTTCTCTGTATAAATTTATATGAATTTTCGTCCTTTTTGAAACACCCTGTATACTGTGGGCTTCCGCAGTTTTTTACGAAAAAAGTGGGCGGCATAACAAAAAAGGTTAGGGACCGCTGGTTTAGAGAATAGATCTGATAATCAGTTATCTGAGATATGAGTATTTTGTGAAGTTACTTTTTAATAAGTTATTTCTTTCTAGGGGGGTGCATCCCATTCACTCTCTCCCCACTTTAAAAGCATAGGTACTCAGGTGGGGCAATGACTATTTTTAGCACCACTAGAAAGACATAACTTATAAAAAAAATAAAAATTGAAATTAATTTAAATAAATATTAAAAATTAAAATAATTTTTTTACAAATATTTTCAATAAAATAAACAAGGCTTAATAAAGGATTTGCATTCCAATTTGCCAATGGTTACAAATTTCACTTTGGTTTTGACATATCGCCACTATTGTTTCTAATTTCACCCCTTTGTTAAGCTTTATTATCGAACTATCCACTAATTACGATCTGGGCTCTTATTTAATCAAATGATTAGCTTAACTAGATGTGAAAATATTCGAAAGTCATATTCAACTGAGGGATAGCTAGTTATTTAGATATGTTGGAGGCCTTAAGAATTTCCCCCAAATAAGTTTCAGCTCTTTTTAATCAAGAAGGTAGAAAAGAAAATTAGATTAGAATTAAATATTCAGAAAGAGGAACTAGAAATAGGAAATTAATAAATGATTATGCAAGTTTGGTGAGAAGGGTAAATAAACAAACGGGTAACGGACTGAGTTGTCAATAGAGAGGCTCTAAATTATAATTAATCCTTAATGCAATGTCAGGAGATTTGAATGAATGCAGACGACCATTATCTCGCACAATCTTTATGCAATTAATCTGAATTCACGTCTAAATTATTTTTTGTGCTGATTGAGAGTGGAGCCTTGAGCTTAGGCAACCAAAATGATTAGCCCTCGGAGGTGTTTGCTTTTCTACTTCAGTTGGATTAAAATAAAAAATGATTTATTTATTTTAAAATTATTGGTTTGGTTGTCTAAGCTCAAGGCTCCACTCCCATCAGGAACTTGTGGCGTCGACTGTACAAATTAAAAAATATTTTGAGTTTTAAAGAGAAATTAGAGTTTTTTTTTTTTATTTTGCTGCCTGCGTCTATACTAGGAACGGACCGAATATTCGGTGTCGGTTATGGCTTCGGCCACTTTCGAAACTTTTGGCCGGCCGAAACCTTAGTTTGAAAAGTTGGGATGAGACACGCACACCAAAAAAAAAAAAATAAAAAATAAAGGTAAGATGATGTCCACGGGAGGGAAAAAAAAATTTCCCGCCCGGTGGAAAGAGGGGGAAAAAATTTGGGTCTCCCTAAAAAAAAGGTAAGATGGTTTTCACGGGAGAAGAAAAAAATTTTTTGCAGGGCAGAAAAAATTTCGTTCTGCTAGGGAAAAGTTAAAAAAAAATCATTGTGTGGTTTTATGAAACCACGATGCAAGTGAAACTTTAAAAAGCGTCATTTTAAATGTTATTAAAATCGAGTGAAAAACAAATTTTTTTTTTTGGGGGGGGAGGATCCCCCTGGTAGGGCCGATAGAACTTTCTGAGGTCTGGAATATCATTTTTTAATTATTTATGCCCTAGAAAAGCGACATTTTAAATTTTGTATTAACGTTTTATTAAAATCGAGTGAGAGATTTGTGAACCCCTGTTAAGGGGGGTTCCCTACCCCTAATTTGATATAATGATATCCTAAAACCACCCCTGGATAATTTTCTACCCATTTAAAAAAAACTCTGAAAATCGGACCAGTCTATGCGAAGAAACCTGGTGACGTCACGACTTGTGACGTCACTTGTAACGCAACATGCTGATAGATGGGCAACAAAATTTGATTCGATAAAATTAAAGTTTCACTTAAAAAAAAAAAAAAAAGGTAAAATGATATGAAATTTGTATAGGAAATACAAGTTTCGTTTTCGGCCGAAACTAAGATTGAGGCCGAAATTCGGTTTCGGCTGAAAATCATGTTTCGATCAGTTCTATATTTCTGGTTAAAAAACTTCTTTAATAAACAGTGGCTTTGAAGAACGTCAATTGATATTTTGTTTGTAAAACATGACGAAACAAATGCTTTATAGAAATTTTTAAATTTAAAATGCTGGACTGACAGACAGTAGAGTAAAGTGTGAAATACGAAAAAACAAACACAAATTATCAATTCGATTGTTTAAACTTTTTTTTATTTTTTTTTAAATAAAACTAAATCTTTGTGGCTAGGCTATTTATTTATTTTGTTTTTAATTAACAAAAATAAATGTCCTTCAATTTTTGTCCATACTCGTTCGTATTTAATGATGCTTGTCATATCAAAGGCAAAACGTGATCAGAATATGAATTGGTGCTCAAAATGGAAAATGCAAATTTTTTTTTTTAAATATATTGTTGATCATAATAATTTAATCGATTCTAAATACAAAATGAATCATTCATCAAGAACTTAATAAGTCGCAATATTCGGTTTTACTTTCCTCTAGGCCATAAGTTTCTCAATCATATTTTGCTGCCCCCCATGTTCAGGGGCGGATTAAAGGGGGGGGGCGGTGGAGGCGATCGCCCCCCGAGAAGAAATTCAAAAAGTTATAAAAACTAGTAATCTAAAGAAATTATGATTTCCGCTCTTTAATTTCAATTGAATTTGTTACCAATCAATTTAAATAAATAGGAAAGGGGTCGAAATGGCCATAGATGCCGAAAAAGTCCTTAAATAAAAAAAACCGCCCCCCGACAAAATTGCATTATCCGCCACTGCCCATATTCTTTTCTAGAGCCCCATCTTAATTTTACTTACCACCTGTCGCGAATTTAAAACAGCTATTGCTACGATTATATTTAAATGTGTAATATTATAAAAATATATTTTTTGTTGACGTTTCGAGTGCCGACTCTTCGCCAGGACTTACGATCAAAAAAAGGGGAAAAAAAAACAAATCGTTTAATATAATTAAAACTTAATTGACAAAAAGATATTTATTGTAATAGTTTAATGTAAAATCTAAGGGCAAAAAAAAGTCGGGGGAAAAAGAGGAACAAAAGAATAGGAAAAAAAACATTAATATTATAATATTATTATTAGGAACCGACCGAATATTCGGTTTCGGCCAAAAATCATGGTTTTGGCCGTAGTTTCGGTTTCGGCCAAAAAGTAGCCGAAACTTGAGTCTTAAAAAAAAAAGGTCAAATGATTTGCACTTGAAGGAGAAAAAATTTTTTGTCTCCCTAAAAAAAGGTAAAATGATTTTCACGGAGGGGAAAAAATTTCAAAAAAAAAAAATATAAATTTTTTTATAGGAAATACAAGTTTCGGTTTCGGTTACGATTTCGGCCGAAACTAAGATTGAGGCCGAATATTCGGTTTCGGTTTCGGCTGAAAATCTTGTTTCGGTCGGACCCTAATTATTATATATCATTAATATTAATATTCAAATATAAAAATAAAAGATTATTCTCTCTAATCAAAAAATTAAGTTTCAATATACACACTAATAAAAGCAAATTTAATTCATTCGACCTCGGAACAATAAAGAGAATTTTTCAAGAAAATATAAATTGGTAAAAACGTTGCTACATCTAACCTGAGAAATTGACATCATTTTTGTATGTATCTTACTATTTTGATTTTGGTAACTCCTGTGTACATTGATTATATTACATTACAATTGTTTGACTGATCTTAGGCCCTGTTGAAGCACTCGAAACGTCGAAAAAAATAGATTTTTATTTTATTTTTCGCCTTGGCTGCCCAAATACAGCAATTGAAACGCATTGAGGAATATTTTTATTAACATTCAAAAGACATAACTAATGAAAAGGTTGAATTTGATGCATTTTAATGGAGTTTGATTTTAATTTTAATATCAGGCTCAATTTTACTTAAAAACAACCGCCGCGTTCAGTAACATGGAGCCCATTTATCTTATTTTTTTTTTAATAAAAAACACTCACACTTTTCTCATTCACACTCACACTCACCCACACATTCCACACAGTCTTTCAGCAACTCAGGCCATTTAAGACTTTTACGATAATCAGTATGTTTAATATATCAATTGGGGGGGTCCAGGCATTTTTATTTAAGCCATTTGGTATCCAATTGGCTTAAATAAAATCATCGAACTGCCTGGGGTCCGAACCCGCGACGTTTGGTATATGAGGTTAGCACGCTAACCTCTACGCCATGCCCCGAGGGCTTATCTTATTAATTACCATAGATAAAAATGAATACAATACCTACAATAACAAATATTAAACGATAATAATTTTTACTTTACTTTAGTACGTGATTAGCGTGTATTTATATCTGCCCACGCCCCTTTTGGGCCATCTCAATCCCCCTAATTCCCCCCCCCCAGACCGAAAGTCTCAAACACCCACTAGATAGTCTTTTTAGAAAAATTGATTTTTTTTTATTTCGCTGTTTTTTTAGGCTAGGAAATTTGAAGAGTGGTGGGCGGGAGTCACGTCCCATAGGCTATGAAGGCCTCCGCCCTTCAAAGGGCAGCCAGCATCGATTCCTCGCAACCCTTCCACACACACCCTTTCCTCAGGCCTACCCACTCCTTCTTTTTCTCTTCACTCTCTTAGTTTATCATTCACGACGTCATTTTTTTTTTTTTTTTTTACTTAGCCCCATCTAAAACTGCTAAAATAGCGGAGTTTTTCAATTCATTAAATAAGGAAAACTTCACGTTCACGTTTCTAATAAATTTTTGAAATAAAAGAAAAGTGGTCATTGTTTGATCAAAGGAGGGAGAGGGCAACAATTTGCAGCTGAATACAAACTACAGTAGAATCATATGGCAATGGGACAGACGGGTTAGTACGAATTATCGGGAATACAAAATTAAAAGACATATTATTGCGAAGACTGAATTGTAGAAAGGAAAGAAAAAATGTAGTAGAAGCTCAATTTCCCTCCCTCCCCTCATTTCCTTTCAGTGGAAAGATTACGAAAGAACAAGAAGAACTTCTCTCCTTGCTCCTCTTGAAAATTACGAATTAACGAGCTTTTTAAGAATTAGAAGACGTTTTAAGAGATCTAGAGCATACAAATAATACGAGGGGTCTGAAATGCATTGTTTTTATACCAGTTAGCGGGATTTTCTCTAGGGACCGGCAAGTTTGTACGAATTAACAGTAAATCGGGCTACGAAATATCGGGATTCTACTATATAGGGCACTCTCGATTATCCAGGCTAATGTCCGACTAGAAATTACTTTGGGATCATCCAGAGTATACAACTGGACCTTATTGGGTCACAAGGAGGCATACCCAATAGGGAAATCCCAATTAGAACCTAATCGTGAAATACTCAGGAAAAATAAAATAAATTATAGTCAGTTTGTCCTAATTTGATTCTATGTGGGACCTAATTGGGAAATAGTTGCCAAATCAGTATGGGCGTAACTAGGGGGTGCCGGGGGCCCCCTTCTCAGAAAGCTCCTTGCCCCAAGAAAAATTGAGAAAATATGGGGCTTCTAGGCCCACCGGAGCTGGTCCCATGGCCTCCCCAGCGAGGATGGCTGGTCCCATGCCCCCCCAGCCAAATTCTCTAGTTACGCCCATGCCAATCAGGGCTAGACAGGACTTTGCGTGACATCCCTATAGGGCAGCCCAATAGGTCTTACATTAAAATTTCTAGTCGGGTGGGAAAAAAGGGCTCTGGTAACCCGAATTATTTATTATTTTTCAAAAAAAAGCAAAGGTATAATAAATAATTATATGTAAAATGCCGATTAACATATTTTTTTTTTTATTTATCAAAATATCAATGATTTTTGTTTCCTTTTGAATATCTCAAAATAAGTTTTTCTCATTTACCATCTTATGAGTTAACCGAAAAAGAAGCTACTCGATTTAGTTAATTTAATAATTTACTAAAAATCTTTAAAATTTTGGCCTTACACAAAGGAAATTTTTTTTGGAAGGAGTTTTGTCAATTGTTTACTGTTATATTGTATAACAATAATATTTAATTAGATTATATAAATTTGATTTCTGTTTGTCTGCTAATTGTATGTATGTCTAATGCTAAATAATTGCGTTATAGAGAGGTGCTAATGGCACTGGCAGCTGACGCCGCCGCGCCCCTCTTATTATATAATATTAATAACAGATTGAGTAGCAAATCCGACTAGTGGAACAAACGGAAGCTATACCGTCAGTCTCCTTCTACTCAATTAAAAAAAATCTGGTCTTACAATAGAGAATCCTAAATAAATACAAAATTTCATAATTGGAAAATTTTTTTTTAAAGTTAAGGGACACCCCTTTTGAATCGAAATTAACATGCGAATCCCCATATGGGGATTTAACATTGGCTCTATGGAAGTAAGAGCTGAAAATGAATTTAAAAAATTAATTTCAGGAAAAGTGGCTGAATGTATAATGAGTGCTGAGGAGATTCAAGGCAGCCAAAAGCAATAAAGCAAAAATATACTTATCTTACACGCTTGTTGACGTTTCGGCCGATATTCCTGCCTGCATCAGGACAATGTGCTGATTGCCTTGAGCTCTTGGCAACTCCTGACAATACTTTTGTACGAACATTCCAGACTAGAAATTGCTTTGGGATCACCCAGAGTATACATCTGAACCTCATTGGGTCCCAAGGAGGCATGCCTAATAGGAAAATCCCTATAAGGGCCCAATTAGAACGCAATCGGAAAATTCTCAGGAAAAATAAAATAACTTATAGTCAGTTTCTCCCAATTGGGTTCTGTGTGGGACCTAAATGGGAAATAATTGTCCAATCAGGGCCAGACAGGACTTTGCGTGACATCCCTATAGGGCAGCCCAATAGGTCTTACATTAAAATTTCTAGTCGGGTTCGTCTGATGACATGACTTCTGATTCAATAGTGACGAATAGTCA
>JAKCPI010030922.1:0-57871 GCA_023213315.1 Euborellia annulipes
AAAAAGATTTGCTTTTAACAATAATTGATCGCCATTTCAATTTTTGCTTCTATACAAAGAGAGAGTGTTTCTATGTAGGTGCAGGGACAAAGCTCAGAAATTAGCAAACCTATTTCAAAATTCCTTCCATACCGAAAAACTTTCAGTTTTTTGCTTATATTTCATAAACTAAACATATTGTGTCCACCAGAGTCCCGTGCAAAGTCGTACTCTCTAAAAACGAATTAGTAAAAAACTACTAATTCATAGTGAATAGTCACTTTTTTAAGATGTGCAAAGTAGACCACCCGTAAATAGTGGATATCCACTTTTTCAATTAGTAAAAATTATTAATATGAAAAATTCACTAATTGAATAAGTGAATTTTTAAAAAAATAATGACCAAAAAAAAGAAATGTTTAAGACATCTGAAATAAGGTGTGATGACACCGAGACCCAACTTGTGTTTGCTGACTCGAGTTCTAGCCGAACCCACTTAAACTTGACTTACTTTTACTACTCTGTTATTTTGTATATAAGTATGTCGCTGATGTTAACAATGCTTTTTACTTGAATGTTACTATTTTCCTTCCCAGCAATTTATTTCTAAATAAACTTAATAAAACTAATTATCGTTATATCAAGAAATATATTTACTAAATTTTAAGTAAAAATATTTCTTAATTGACTATTTAAAAAATAATATTTTATTAATTTAAAAAAAAATTTGGAATCTATTTGTTTTGACTTAACATATATTTCCTGCAATTTTTAACAAAAAATACAAGTTATCTCAATATTATTATTTATTTGTATTATTATTACTTAAATAAAGCCTTATATTGCCAAAAATGTCTTTATTAAGGAACCGATCAAACAGCTGATTGAAAAAGTCGGCCATGTTGGCTTCTCAGACAGCCGGAATTGAATGAACTACTTTTTGAATTAGTAAAAAATAACTAATCTAAAAGTAACCAATAAATTTACTAAATATCTTAGTAGATTCTACTCAAAATGACTAAATTTGGTGTAATTTTCTTACCTACTGTTTGAATAAGTATAAATTCTACTAATTCGTTTTAAGAGAGTAGAGCATTAAATTTACTAATTTGCTTGGTTGATAAAACGAATTTCTAGACGCAATATTAACCGAGATAAGGCCGATGGACAAAGTTGCTCGAAATGTAAAATAAATAGAAAATTTGTTCCGCCGTATCTCGGTTAATATTGACTTTACAAATTCGATTTATCGACCAAAATGTAATACTAAACACAACATTCTAATGTATTATGGTGCACAAAATATGCTTAGTTTACGATATATATCGGAAAATTCGTAATTAAAAAAAAAACTTTTTTTTATATTAAAACTTTTCTAATAAAATCGCCTTCTAACATGAATTATGACGAATGTTGTTATTATCTTGGCGAAGAAGCAAACACAAACACAAAAATAGGACCTTTTTTTTTAATAATAAATAACCAAAGTTTTATATTTCCCTTAAAAACAAAAAACTGAAATAGTGCAAATAAAAGGGAGCGAAGATTTCAAAAAAAAAAAAAAATTATTTTATTGCTAGGAGTCGAGAAGAAATCAGGCAACAAATAGAGAACAAATGTCGACGTTTCGGCCTTCATCAGGACATGTGCTGTGAATGTCTCTGGGCTTGGCAACTCTGTAAGTGTGAACATTTCTCGGATAGCATGCCAAGGGACGCGAGTCCCTCGAGGCAAACACAGCACATGTCCTGATGAAGGCCGAAACGTCGAAATTTGTAATAAATAAAACGGAAAAAGAAGAATATTTCTTATTAAAGTGAAACTTTTATTTGATCCTCTCAAATTTTTTCGCTCTTCTATCAGCAAGCGGTGACGTCACAAGCCGTGACGACAAAAATAGAAAAGTTGAAATTTAATATATATGACGAATAATAAAAAAATAATTGTGAGATTTAATTATTCAATTTTTAAATTGATCAAATATAATATTGGGATGGTGGCTGAACTATTAGAAGATATGAGTAGGATGGCAGCCAGGAGAGAAATCAGACAAAAATTCAATCAATTTTTATCTAATTTTATTACGATTGCCGACGTTTCGGACGCAAATTGCGCCCTTCCTCAGGACATATGATCAAAGAGACAAACACAAATTTAAATAAAAAAAAAACTTACAATCGATAGTTAATGAAATACAGATGGACGTATTTGTTTAATTAACAATATAAAAACACAATTCACGGGTGTGAGATGCATTGTTTTGGACTGTATATATTTCACTGTCATTCATTGACGCCATAGATATATTAATACATTTAATGCGAAAGGCGTCAATGAATGACAGTGAAATATATACAGTCCAAAACAATGCATCTCACACCCGTGAATTGTGTTTTTATATTGTTAATTAAACAAATACGTCCATCTGTATTTCATTAACTATCGATTGTAAGTTTTTTTTATTTAAATTTGTGTTTGTCTCTTTGATCATATGTCCTGAGGAAGGGCGCAATTTGCGTCCGAAACGTCGGCAATCGTAATAAAATTAGATAAAAATTGATTGAATTTTTGTCTGATTTCTCTCCTGGCTGCCATCCTACTCATATCTGATAAAATAAAATTTTTAAAATAATTTAAAATAATTCAAATCTTCAATTTCTAAATAAATATTGCTCTCAGTTTTTAGCATGCGTCTATTGATTTCCCATTTTCCAATTATCGAGTTAAGATTAAAAACGCGATTTTAATACCCTTAGTTGAATAATTTTCTGAAAGTTTCGTGGTTTCATAAAAGCACACAATGATTTTATTATTCTACTTTTTCGCACTATTATATGTAATAGCCCCCCCCCCCCCGCATCTCCTGGACCAATTCATTCAGCTTCTCACTCGGCGTTTAACGGATTTTCGAGACGCACACCTTAAATTTTTTTCCCTCAAAATCCACTTGATTTGATTAAAATTCAAAAATCAATTATTTTTTAGATGCTCTTTAAAATGTATATTCTCATTTTGCCCTTGAATTCTTTTGAAGCACACTTTACTCTTGTATGACAAGCACAGAACATAACTTGCATTTACACTTTCAGTATAAACGCATTTTTATTTTCCTAACCTTCTCCCTCCTTCTCCCCTCCCCTCCCCTCCCCGCTGTGGTTGAAATATTAAAGGGGAAGGCTGGAGGGGGGGAGATTGTAAATATTTATTAGAATATTATAAAATGAATATTCATGAGAGGGGGAGAGAGAGAGAGTTTGTTTCTTATTACTGGTGTGACTGACTGCACTTTTAAACAACGCTTATGACGTCTCGGTTACTTGTTTGAATCATCTTCAGAGATGACAAAAAAATTTTTCTGAGTGTGTCATGGTTCGTCTATATAGATCCGTATGTCTGTCTGTCACACTCTGTTTAACCAATTCCCCGTTAAAATTTTAAAACGAAACTTTGCATTCTTATAGAGACGTTATGGGGAGTCCAGGACAAATACCCGGGCCCCCAAATTCTTCAAAGAATTCAAGGACAAAATGAGAATATACATTTTAACGAGCATCTAAAAAATAATTGATTTTTTTTTAATTTTAATCAAATCATGTGAATTTTGAGGAAAAAAAAATTAAGGTGCGCGTCTCGAAAATCCGTTAAACGCCGAATGAGAAGCTGGTTATTCTAGACGGCAAGAGATGGCGTTAGCTCTGCCCATAGGGAAACAAGCATTTCATTTGCAAGGTACCAGCTAATTAATTAAAGGCAAAAAATTAATTATTTTTTAACACAATGATTACTTATTTAATTATAAGATATAGACCGAATTTTTTAAAAATATCTTTTATTTGACGTGATTAATCTAAAAAAAAGAAACATTGTGGGGTTTTATGAAACCACGATGCAAGTGAAACTTTTTTCGGATCGTAGGCTTTTAACAGAAAATTATTCAATTAAGGGTATTAAAATCGCGTTTTTTACAATTGGCGTGTGTTAAATTAAAACTGAGAAAAATATTTATTTAGTATTTGAATCATTTTAAATTATTTTAAAATTATATTTTATCAATTTAAAAATTGAATAATTAAATCTCACAATTATTTTTTATAATTCGTCATATATATTAAATTTCAACTTTCCCAAATTTGTCGTCATGGCTTGTGACGTCATAACTTGTAGCGTCAGGGCCTTTGACGTCACGGCTTGCAACGCGACATGCTGATAGGGAAACGAAAAAATTTGTGTCGATCAAAATAAAGTTTCACTTTAAAAAAATTATTAAATTTGATGAAGCTCAGGAACCTTCTTTTCAATTTCCAAAAGGATTCGGACCAGTAGGTTCAATTAAAGTCAAAAAGTTTTTTTAAAACAAAACTTTATTTGACCCCAGACAATGTTTCGTCCACTTGCTGTAGGACTTCTTCAGTGGTTGGAGTCATAGAGAGCCATATAATATAAAATAATCAAACAGTAGGGCTTTAACAAAAAATACATAAACATCTCTTTTCTCTAACTTCTTGCTTCTTGCTAATTTATATTATATGGCTCTCTATGACTCCAACCACTGAAGAAGTCCTACAGCAAGTGGACGAAACATTGTCTGGGGTCAAATAAAGTTTTGTTTTAAAAAACTTTTTGACTTTAATTGAACCTACTGGTCCGAATCCTTTTGGAAAAAATTTATTTTTTTGAAAATCAAAAAAAGGGCTTCTATGAGTTGTAGATATTTTAAATAGCTTTAATTTAAAATAAATTTGAGGTCGATAGCTTCAAAATTGTGCCCGTTGGAACCTCCCCAAAATTAGCACCCAGAGACGCGCACCTTAACAAGAACAAAAAACAAATCGTGCCGAATTTGAAAGGAATTAAAAGAAGCTGAAATAGAAAGGGACGTTTTGTAGAAATCCCCCTCTCTTATCAAGGATCAATAATTACAAAGGACCCTCCTTGTCCAGCGCGCTAACGACATGCCTTTTATTCGCCGTCTAAGGGCGGGGGGCATTTTAGAGAATATTTAAATTCGAAAACTAGAGAGGTTTAGAGCCCGGGTGTGATGCACAAGGAAGGGAAAAATCACACTCTTATCACAAATTCAGGCCTATTCTCTAAAAACAGACATTAAAATTTAACATGGCTGTTAAAAAGTAAACTAATAACACCAGCGTTAAAAAATGCTAGTCTCTAAACCAAGTTTTAACAGCGACTTTTACATGTTGCTTTTTATTTCAAAGCTCTCAAAATTCATAGCCTTATTTTTTCGGTTATAGTCCTCATTCATTTTGATGCATTAAATACGGCGTTATAAAAAAAAAAAAGATTCACACTTTTTTTACTCATTCACACTCACACTCACACTCACACAGTCTTTTCGGCAACTTAGGCCATTTAAGGCTTTCATCGATACTTGTATGTTTAATATTTCTATTGGGGGTCCAGGCATTCTTATTTAAGCCATTTGGTATCCAATTGGCTTAAATAAAATCATCGGACTGCCTGGGTCCGAACCCGCGACGTTTGCACGCTAACCCCTACACCAAGCCCCGAGGGCAATCTGTCCCAATAATCTTTAATTTTTATTTTTAATTTAAAAATGAATTTATTGTTATTATTAATCACATATTAATTAAGAAATTTTTAAAATAAGCTTAGATGATTTATTTAAAAATCAACTGTCAAATTAGTTCAGCATTCTTGCAATAGATGGCAGGCTAGTCTAACAGCCGATATAGTATTAGCCTATATTTATATATTTTTATGCTTTTATAAAAGATACATAATATATAATAACATTTATAAAGTATTTAAAGATCAATGAAAGTCAACCAAATGCATTAAATATTATTAGCTACCATTCTGACATCTCTTGGCAAATTTTTGAATTACTTGATTTTTTGACACACAACGCCATCTTAGAGGGAAAAACATGGGTAACATTTTCGCTCCTGAACCCCCTTAAAATATGCATGAACAATAAAGGAGTTTTTTTTCTAATTTGTCAAAAGATGCACCAAATAAGGCAAAATGCTCGGAATAATCATGAAATGGACTCCAATGCATTTGCATCAACGTCCGGGCTCTAGAAATTACTAACAACTCGTATCCAGGCTGAATTAAAAGCAGGGTTGCCAACTTTCTATTCTATTCTAACTTGCTGTTGAAGTTTCTTTTTTTTCGATAGTAATAAATAAATAAAAGTTTAGAAGCCATAAATAAGGTGTTAAGCGGCGACAAACACAAACACAAACACGTTGGACCATGAAATAAAAAAATTAAATTCTATTGTATAAATAAAGAAGTTTTTTCTCTTTACAAAGGTGTTTGCTTGTTTGTTGTTGTTGTTGTTGTTGATAAACAACAAATAATACAAGAACAATATTAAAAAAGAAAAAAAAATACCGAAATATTTACTCTATATTTTGATATTTTTTTTTTCAATAAGAGCAAAAAGAGAGTCTCTACGAGGGAATGAAAGAGCGAAAAGGGGAAAAAGGGGTAAATGAGAAACAAAAAGGCAATGAAGTTGCAAAACTTTCCGCTATTTAAGAGCGGAAACTCGATTTATTCTAGGAAATAACGTCAAGTGAAATAACTACTGAACGGATTGTCATGAAATTTGCTCCAGGCATGGATGGGCGTAACTAGAGAATTTGGCTGGGGACCCTCCTAGTTACCCACGCCCATGGCTCCACGTCTAGAGGCTATCGCAGTGAGGGCGCTAGCTTATTCTCAGCGCGGGGGGCAGTAAACAAATATATAGGCTAAAACAAAAATTCTGGTGTGACTGGTCGCACATCTATCGCCTGTTGAAGGCGAAAGCCCGAAATTCAAGAATTAGAGAAAAGGCGCTTGAAAGTTGTATAAACATCTACGGGCAACAAGGGCGGGGCCGAGCATTAAAGAAAGGGGCGCCGGCAACGTTTATATTTTTACAAAAAAAAATTGTATTATTCATTGTAGGTGAAGAGAAAAAATAACAAACTTATCTAATAATATTTTTTTTGTTATTAGAAGGAATATTTAAATCTGCTCGGGGGCCCTTGTGGGTACGTGGACCACGTGGCGACCACGAGCTACCAGAGCTGGGACTGGCAGTCCCTCTGTACTTTACATGTCCGTCCCTGCTTTCTATATTTTCAATAGGCGTTAGACCGTGCGACGGGCCGGCCTGTTCTTTTCCTTCCGGTCGCAAAAATCCCATTCTGCCGACCCCGCACTGCGGGAACAAGGCAAGGAAAGAAGAAGAAGAAGGAATATTTAAATATTTAATTTATTTAATCGTCTGGTCTGGGTGGAGGGGGGGGGGGGGGGCAAATTATAATTTTGGCCCTGCGGGCAACAAATGAATAGGCGAGAATCAATAGCAAAGAATGGAAATATCTTTTCGCCACTTGGGCACTCAAAAAAAGAGGAGAAATTTGCTTGGCTTTACTCAAAAATTGAATTTCCGAACTTTGGCCACTAGGACACTTCACAGCAGGCGAGATATTTAGTTTCCGACAGTAAGGTACAGTGAGGGACAATATTAAGCCCCGCCCATGCCTTTTCTACTTGTGATTATTTAATTGTTTTTATAAAAGAAAATGAAAATCTTTATTGGAAATTTTCTAGGTTTGAACCATGAAAGTTTCTATTAAAAATATAAAATATTAAAAAAAAAAATGAAATAATCACAAGTAGAAAACACATGGGTGGGACTTAATATTGTCCCTCACTGTACATTAGAATTCAAGATGTAAAATGTATTATAAACAAGGGAAACTTTTCCCAAAATTCGAAACCCTTTTTAAATAGCCCCTTTACCCCCCCCCCCCCCCCCCCCTTGACTGAATTTGATGAGTTCCCAACTAAGCTCCCGTGTCATTTCGATTTTTAGAAAAAATTCATATTTTTTATAGACTTTTTGAGTAAAATTGAAACATTTTGTTTGTTTATTATAACGATAGCGTTTCGATTACCAAAAGTAAGAGAAAATTGCGTGCCGTGCGGTCACTCACACCAGATTTTATAATATCCTTAAGGGATCATAAATATAGGTTTTTAATTTATATAATTCAATCCCTCTTTGAATCCATACAAATTTAGGAGAAAATATAAAATTTTTTTTTAGATGTAAATCAGGCATTAAAAATAAAATAGAAAAAAATCTCACCTAATATTGTTCAAAATATAAAATTAACTAGAATTGTAAAAACGAATAAAAATAAATCTAATAATAGAAAACAGATATAAATCTCTGAAGATGAACAAATCGAACGACACTCAACCAACAACACATGAATGGCCGAGAAAGAGATAAAGTAGAGCGCTACTTTTGCACAGAGAAAAGGCCATAGTTATATTCATTGACTCCTATCCCCACACTCTCGTATGCAGAGAGTTCTAGAATCATCTACATCGAATATTATCTATCTATTTACTCACACTCATGTTCAACTATCTTTTTAATTCGAGATTATTTTTTACTTTTTATTTTAGATACAGATGAGAATACTTATAAAACGAAAAAGCATATTCAAAATAAAATCATTTTCATTCTCTATTTAATTCATAAGATTCTTTTTGGGATTATGTAATAAAAATGAAAAGGATTAAAAAGGAAAATAAATACCTAGGAAGGTTGGAGGCCGGCGTTGTTAAAATGGAAAGAATCGTGGAGAAAAGACATCGTGGATTGCATCCTTGGGTGCTTGTTAATCAGCCGGCGGGAGCAACGGAGACGATTTATTTCTTTTGGAGGCTTCCTCACTGACCGAGGGGCTCACAGCATACTGAAGGTGGCGACGCCGGCAACTAGTGGGGAACAAGCGAAACAATAGTGTCACGTGACATCAATGCTGCTCTGCTATTGGTCAAATAATACAAGGCATTAATTTAAAAAAAAAAATCTGTTGTGACTGGTCGCATAGAATTACCTTCGGTAATGAAAAGATGTGATCTCTGCTTGTCACCAGGGACGTAACGAGGGCGCAAAACAAAGGGGACCGACCTACGTGTGGTTTTTTATTTACCAACATATTTATATTAGTAGTAATGTAATCTGTGGAATAATTGATCTTGAAATTTGTATTTAATTTAGAAAATATAATTTTTTTTAATGTATTTTGACTATAAGACTCCATATAATAAATTTAATTAATTAATTGTTAATATTTATATAATGATTATTAATTAATATTCTTAATACTTTTTAATAAACTTGTATTAAAAATATGGTCTTTGTAACAGGAGTGATCAGGAGAATAGAATAGTCAAGGAGTGTGTTGGCGCCAATAAAAGAAACAATAACCTCCTCTCTGTTTTTCATCTCCGGGCATAATCATTGCATATAAATTAAGATATCTCAGGATGATTAGTGCTGCTACCCTGTGGAGACTTTTAGAATTATTAGTATAATTTTTAAAGTTTCCACAAGAGTGCAGCACAAATCAGATATTTTATTTCAATTATAAAGATTTACTTTCTATACACAATAATTAATTTATACGATAAATTTCCAATGATTAATACCCGGAGATCAAAAACAGAGAGGAGTTTATTTTTTTTTGCGCCAACACTCTCCTCTACAATTCTATTCTCCTCTTTAAAATGTATATTCTCATTTTGCCATTGAAATCTTCTGAAGACCACTTTACTCTTGTACTTCATAGAGAAGATAGGAGAAATGGTTGCCATGGTAACAAAATATAAATATTTTCCCACGTTTATATCTTGAATTCAAATGTACCGTACTGTCGTCGGAAACTAAATAAATTTATGTGTCGAGAGAAAAAATCTGGTGGGACAAGCACAGAACACAACTTTCGTCTGCGACCAGTCACACCAGATTGTTCTGAAAGAGATTGGCTTTGCATTGGATGCTTGGGCGCAGAATCTTCCGAATCACTTGAGCTTGATTCACTTGTGCTCGAGGAAGGAAAATTTTTAGATTGGGGCTCAATAAAGTTATCTTTTTCGATGACATTTTAATGGAATGAAGAAAGATATTTACTTTATTTAAAAACTAAAAAATTAAATTTTTACTTTCTTTTTAAAGGGAAAGTGAATAAAAATGTTTGAAATTTTTTTTATCTGGCTTTCGAGCTGATTAGGGGGGGCAGAGGTTCTTGTCGGAAGAGGGGCACTTGCCCCCCTCCCTCCGTCGTAGCGCCGTCACTGGGCTAGCGTCCGTATTATTATGGCTGAGTTTCAAAAGATTTGGTTCAGAAGAAGCGGAGAGAACCGAGGTTCCCGACAGTGGCGTAGCGAGAGGGGGGCAAGGGGGGTCATCATGCCCCGGGCGCTACTCACAAAGGGGCGCCAAACAAATTCGCAAAACAAAAAATAATTTTAGTGTCCGGGAAAAAAATTAAAAAAATTTTCCGCGTGACGGAAAAATTTGGTTCGGCAAAAAAAATAAAATTTTTTCGCAGGAAGGGGGAAAAATTCCGCAAAACTTAGCCCACTTAGGTAAAATGATTTTAACAGCAGGGCAAAAAATTTTCCGCAGGCAAGAAAATTTTTGAGTTCTATATACGCCCCTGTATAATGTTATGGTTTTCGAATGCGGGGGTGTGTTGTGCCCCGGGCGCGAGTTAAGCTCACTACGCCACTGATTAAGAATCTACTTTTGTTATTTTTGTATCTCAATTATTTTTCGAGTTATACTCAAAAAACGATACAAAATTTGAGAAGGCTTAATATCATTAAACATAAAAGGTAGAAGATATTTAAGATATCGTATAAATTTTGTATTTAATGCAGATAACGAATCAATAAACACAAATTTTATATCTTTTTTAGTTTTTAGCAAATTTACGAAAATTCAAGCAAACATAGATGTGACTCTCTCTTATTAAATAGAGCAAACTAGTAATTGACATAAATGTGTAAGATTCAGGATTTAGTGCTGATTCTAATGCACTATTCACTATTTATATATATTGAATAGTTTTTTTATTATTTTGAAAAGAAAAAATTCATCTGTCAAAATAAATTAAAATCGATTTTTTATTATTTTTAGGACATTCCTTGGTCGAAAATGGATTGTTTTAGTTAGAATATTTTATATTTTAATTTATTCAATCGATATCAAGCCCTAAATGTGTTTATTTAATTAAAAAACAATAAATTAGAAAATATTGGCGGGAGTTGACGTTAGAAGTCGTGGGTGTCATCAATAAACCCTCATTTTATGTGGGCGTAGCTAAATAGGAAAATTCCTATGGCTTTATAATTAATTCAAGAGACCAGTTTTGCATTTTGCCTCAAATCCGTGAATAAATAAGAGAGATTTAGCGATTTTTTGAAAAGCGATCTCGCGCGCGACGAAAGGCTTAGACAAGAGTTACGCAAGTCTCCCTGGCTGGGCTCTGGGCGCCGAACGAATTGGAAAAAAAATTTGATGCTCTTCCATTAGTTGAAATAATTGTCGAATTGATTGATTTCATCTGTTTATACTCAAATTTTATAAAATTTAATTCTAAAAATGGCTATAAAATCTTATAATGTTGCTAAATTCAAAAATCATTTATTTTTTTAGATGCTCTTTAAAATGAATATTTTCATTTTGCCCTCAGAATTGTTTGAAGCACACTTTACTCTTGTACTTCATTGGAAAGTTAGGAGAAATGGTTGCTATGGTAACAAAATATAAATATTTTTCCATACTTATAAATTTTACATCTTGAAAATCGAATGTGCCGTACCGTCGGAAACTAAATACATGTCGACAAAAAAAAATCTGCTGGGCTTGTCACACCAAATTTTGTATACATGTTGTGGGTTGTTTATAAACAACGAGCTAGTAAAATAAAATTAACAAGTCTCATAAATTGAAAGCTGAATTTTACGTAAAAAGAGGACATAAAATTTCATCCAATTCTGATTATGATATGAATTTTTTTTTTTTTTTTTAGAGCGAGTCCTTTGAGAAAAATTGACTCTGCGTGGACCCTGAACACATTCGTTGAGCGGGTCTAAACCTTTAGAGCGCTAATTTAACGAAATCATTGGATCTAGAAGGCTAGAAATTTTATATACACGTAGGCAAAAATACAGTGAATATAGATCAATGATCCTTTTTCCTCTCATCTGATTGGCTAATCGGATGGTGAGATATAATGAAAAAATGAATGTTTAAATATTAAATTTTAGCTTCATCTAAGTAATCTCTAGGAAATTCTAAACTCATTACAAAAAATCCGATGCAAATTGAAGAAGCGGTTTGCGAGTTAGAGACATTTGAAGATTCAATATTTTATTTCTTTTCTATGTTAATTAATTAGACGTCTTAATTCGAGCAACGGAGGGGGAGGGCGGAGCCTGTCTGCTGCCTCCCCCTCCCCCTCCTCCCTGATTATTGCTCTTGACCAAGGGCGCGCGCCCTCCCCTCTTTTCTGAGAAAATAAAATAATAAAAAATTAAAATTATGTCTTCGGACAGATTAAAAAGAATTTTAAAGACTCGTAAAAAAAAAAAAAAAATTGGTACGATGGTCACACAAATTTCTCTTAACTTTTGCTGTGCTTTTCACACCAGATTTTTTTTATTTTTTTTAAACACTCACATTCACACTCACACACACATTTACACATTCTTTTCGGCAAATTAGGCCATTTAAGACTTTGACGATAATCGTTAATTATTAATATATCTATTGGGAGTCGGGGGGCATTTCTATTTAAGCCATTTGGTGGTATCCAAGTGGCGTTAAATAAAATCATCGGACTGCCTGACGCTCGAACCCGCGACGTTCGGTATAGAAGGGAGGCACGCTACCAATTAGACAAAGCCCGTAGGCGTTTGTGTTGAGATCTATGGTCGAGATATATTTCAAGATGTAAACTTTATAAACAAAGGAAAATATTTATATTTTGTACCAAGGCAACCATTTCTCCTATCTTTCCTATACCGGGTGGGCCAATAGTGCGTGGACGGAAGATTGTGGGCTTATTAACGGACATTTTTAAAATTTGTTGATCGCACATAATGTGGGGCCTTTAGGGCTACAAATTAAAAATATTTTTGTTCCAATTGCACCTCATATACAGGGTGGTCCATATCAAAGTTATGTTTTTTTAAATGGAACGCCCTGTATATTATTGTATATTTGGATTCTACGGCCAATTTTAGTATGACTTTATGTCATGCAATGTATTCCAAACCAAACCGTTTAGCCGCAAATCGGGCTTTAGTGAAAAAACTGCTGTCTGGAAAAAATTGAATATCTCGCGAACCATAAAACTTAGGGAACTGTTCTTTTGTGAGGTTACTAACCATGAAATGTACAAATGTAGGCCAGATGGGGAACCCGGAATTATTTTTATGTTGGGAGATATGAGTTTGTCAATTTGGAAAATTTCAATCATGGATAACTTCATTTTTTCAAATGGAACATGCTACTTTTTTTTATGCCATGGAACGTGAAATTTAATTATCTTTCAGATGATATAAGGTTGTCTATATCTATCTTTGGTAGTTTTCTTTTTATTCCAAAATATCTGATAACGAAAAAAAAAAAAATTTTATTATAGACAAAATAATTGAAAAAAAAATCCAAACGCAAAACAAAATTGTAATAAATGGACAAATTATGCTAAATATTCGAAAATGTCTTTAAATTTCCCTTAAAATCATTTATTTTATCTCCTCAAAGAAGTCCCGCTTGCTCAAATTCGGGTTATGATTTGTCAACAAGATGGCGCACCTCCTAACCTGAACATAATCCTAATTTCTTTTTCGAGAAGTTCAAATAAATGATTTTAAAGGAAATTTAAAGACTTTTTCGAATATTTAGTATAATTTGTCCATTTATTCCAATTTTGTTTTGCGTTTGGATTTTTTTCAATTATTTTGTCTATAATAAAAATTTTTTTTTTTCGTTATCAGATATTTTGGAATAAAAGAAAACTACTAAAGATAGATATAGACAACCTTATATCAGCTGAAAGATAATTGAATTTCACGTCCCATGGTATAAAAAAGTAGCATGTTCCATTTGAAAAAATGAAGTTATCCATGATTGAAATTTTCCAAATTGGCATGGCCATATCTCCCAACATAAGAATAATTCCGGGTTCCCCATCTGGCCTACATTAGTACATTTCATGTTTAGTAACCTCACAAAAGAACAGTCCCCTAAGTTTTATGGTTCGCGAGATATTCAATTTTTTTTCAGACAGCAGTTTTTTCACTAAAGCCCGATTTGCGGCTTAACGGTCTGGTTTGGAATACATTGCATGACATAAAGTCATACTAAAATTGGCCGTAGAATCCAAATATACAATAATATACAGGGCGTTCGCATAATTTGATATGGACCACCCTGTATATGAGGTGCAATTGGACAAAAATATTTTCTAATTTGTAGCCCTAAAGGCCCCACATTATGTGCGATCAACAAATTTTAAAAATGTCCGTTAATAAGCCCACAATCTTCCGTCCACGCACTATTGGCCCACCCGGTATATAGTTATACATAGTTATACAGTATAGTTGTACAGTATATTGAAATATACAATGAATGGAAAGGATAAGGAAAAAGACACAATACCCTTATTTAAGTCATTTGGTTCCCTATCTTTCCTATGAAGCACAAGAGTAAAGTGTGTTTCAAACAATTTTGAGGGCAAAACGAGAATATACATTTGAAAGAGCATCTAATAAATAATTGATTTTTGAATTTTAATCAAAATCGTTAGAGCGAATTTTGAGAAAATCGAAAAAAATTGAAAAAGTACCTCAGTAAAGTACTAGTACTCTTTGGCCGATTTTGATTAAAAGCTTATTTTCTCTGTTTACTCCCTCCTTTTCTCACCCTTATCAGCCAATATGAAAACCCTAGTCTGCATACAAAATATTTTTCTTTTCTATTATACCTCTCTACGCTATTAATCTCAATTGAAATCTATATATGACTGAATGTACTCGTCTCTCCCTAGCCACAAACAAATTTAAAACTAATCTCAAGTTGCATTAAAAAAAGTTAAAAAAAAACGAACTAATAAAAAAGTCATTTTGAAAGCATAACTTGGATAATAAAGAATTTTCATACTCATATATAAAAGACTTGGTTCTCTTCAAGTTTAAACTTTATAGCCAGCCTGTGATTAAGTTTTAATATAAAATTTCACTCACACCCAACGCCAACCAATTTGTTGAAGGCATATGAGCTTTGAATTAAACTGCGTCAACATAGGAATTTATAATCAATTAAGTTTCATAATTTGCTAGGCATTGATCAACTTAATTTCCTTCTCTCCTCTTGATATGTATGTAAATAAAAGCAGAACCCTCTTGCGTTTAGTTCAATAGAAACAACACAAAACTTTTTTTTTTGCTCTCTCTCTCTCTCTCTCTCTCGTTAATCTATCTATGGCCATAGAGAGATGGAAAGAGACAATGAATGGCATTGATGACTAGAGCCAGTCAGACTCCACTAAAATGGATTAATTAAAAGAGAGAGATGCAAATAGTCCATTTCATTAAATAGGCACCAATTGCATTAATTGCCCACACATTTGTTTCACAATTCAGGCTTCTTTTACTTTCTCTTACCTCTATATATTAATATATAGAGAGAGAAAGTATTGATCATGCAAAAATTCGATGTCGAGATTTTGACGGATATACACGTTTTAAGGTCCCCTGAGTCCAAAAAAATGTTTTCACGACATGGTCTGTCTGTCTGTCTGTCTGTTTGTGAACAAAATATTCCAAGAACGAAAAGTGCTAGGTGGTTGAAATTTTATATTTAGGCACCTCCTTGGCACTTGACACGAAGCCTTTACAAAATCGGCCAAAGAGTATTAGTACTTTACTGATAAATTTTTCAGTTTTTTTTCGATTTTCTCAAAATGTGCTCTAACGATTTTTTTTTTTTTATATAAAAAAACCCTTTTCGGCTACAGAGGCCATTTAGGGGTTATTTATTTATTATAAATTTTAATATACAATGTACCGATGGCAACCGGGGGCGTTCCACACGCTGATTGCTCGGGGTCACCAATCCCGAACTTTCGCCGTGCTTAGCATCACTTAACTTCAACGATTGTGGTGACTGTTGATCTTCTCCGTTGCCAGGCCCCCGGCTTCTAACGATTTTGATTAAAATTCAAAAATCGATTATTTTTTAGATGCTCTTTAAAATGTATATTCTCATAAGGATAGCGAATAGCAGCCCAAGAAAAATCAAATCAGACAAAAACTAGATCAATTTTTATCAGATTTATTTGATCGTCGACGTTTCGGACGCCAGTCGAGTCCTTCCTCAGGACAATCATACAATCAATTGATTGACTGCAAAGTGCTTAAAGCAATGCCATCGAAGAATGCATTCAGTTTGACACATATTGAAATTTTATTGTTTCATTCAGTATTTTATAGTAAATTGGGATGGTTTTATTAGAAGTGTTTTTTTATCGGTTTAAAAAGAAAAGCCCTAAGTTTTTAGAAAAAAAAACTACACTCTTTTTTTCTCATTCACATTCACACTCACATTCACACAGTCTTTTCTGCAACTTATTGTTAGACGTTGACGATAAGCCGTTTTTCTTTATAATATTTATTTGGGGTCCAGGCATTTCTATTTAAGCCATTTGGTATCCAAATGGCTTAAATAAAAATCATCGGACTGCCTGAGGTCCGAACCCGCGACGTTCGGTATAGAAGGTAGGCACGCTACCAACTAGACCAAGTCCGTAGGCAAAAAGTGGTTTTCGCAACATGGTCTGTCTATGTATCCGTGTGTTTGTGAACAAAATATCTCAAGAATGAAAAGAGTTAGGAGGTTGAATATTTAAGTTAGGTTGGCACGAGATTCGAGGCTTTTGAACAAAATCGGCCAAAGAGTACTAGTACTTTACTGATGCACTTTTTCAGTTTTTGTCTCGATTTTCTCTAAATTCGCTCTAACGATTTTGATTAAAATTCAAAAATCAATTATTTTTTAGATCCCATTTAAAATGTATGTTCTCATTTTGCCCTTGAAAGCTTTAAGCATACTTTACTCTTGTACACACTTGATAAGAGAAATGGTTGCCAATAAAATTATAAATATTTTGCCATATTTATAAATTTTATATCTTGAATTTTAATATATGGGCGGAAACTAAATATATATTCAGGGCCGCAGACAGGGGGGCAGGGGGGCTATATCGCCGGGGCCCGGGCCCTACGATAGGGCCCGGGCCCATTGCGCTCCCGCCTTGAAATTCTAATAAAAAAATAATTCTCCTGGATAAAATTTCAATTAAAAAAAATCATTTTCTTGAAATTTTTTCCCTCAGAGAGCCCGGGCCATTAAGCTCAAATCAAGTTTGATCTTTTCACGGCTCAGGATAGCTAAAAACGCAGATTTCAGTGGCTAATTTTCAAAAATTTTCCATACCCCCAGATTCTCCCAGAAATCCTCTGTCCGGATCTGGCCTCGATAAATTATTATTGTAACTCTTTGTTTAGGAAACTTTGAAAAAATTTTAAATAACTTTATTTAAATAAATATTGTAAGCTATGTATAACTATTTCAAAAGTTGTGTCAAAAACTGTGTAAAAAATTGTTGGAATGAAGGCCATAAGCCTTTTACATAACCTACTAGAAAAAACTTTTTTTTTTTTTTTTTTTTTTTTTTTTTTGGGGGGGGGTATTAGTAAGTAGCCCCGTGGCCCGGCAAGTCTGTCTGCGGCCCTGTATATATCGATACAAAAAATCTGATGTGACAAGCACAGAACACAATTTTTGATTACCGAAGGTAAGAGAAAGTTGTGTGCTGTGCGACCAGTCACACCAGATTTTTTTTCCAAGTTTTATATATTATTATTATTATTATTCTGTTAAAGCTGAAGAGAGATATTATAACGGAAAGGATTTAAGGGGCGGCGGATGTCAAATCCTTGAAAATCCCAAAAGGGATTTAAAGAGGGAAAAGAGGATGTTGCTTGTAGGGCTCTAAAAAAACAAACATTGTTAAAATATGTTTATTTTATATAAAACTTTTTTTTTTTTATTTACGCGCGCATCAAACCTCTCATAACAACTAGTGTGCTTTTTTTTGTAGATTGAATTAAACAAAAAAAAAAAACAAAAACAAAAAATACGTATTTTTATAGCAAGCCATCTAAATAAAGTTAATATGCGAATTCTCTCGCTTTTATTATTAAAAGCCTCGTGATTTTGTTTTTATTATTAAAATAAAATTTCATTTCAAGTGAAATAAATGTAGATTTATTAGTTGTTAAAAAAAAAAAAGTACAAGTGTTATAATAATGAAATTATTTTCTCTTTTGCATTTTTAAAAGGTGGGTAAATACAATTGAAATTGAAATTTATGTTCGCTCACCCATTGATTAGACTTTCCATTTATTCACCCCCCCCCCCATCCACACATTCATTGCTAAAATAAATGGAGATTTGTATTTAAATATATTTATATAGACCTATATAATCGTGACGAGTTGCTCCTGAACACTAGATGATCATGACCTTAAATAAATTATATTAACCAGTAGATAGGCGATTGGAATGAACTCGATCAATGTTGGTTGCCTAACCTCTAGGGTGGCCAATTGGCGTTTTCTTATATTTAATCTAAACTTTCGTTGGTCATAGTTGTATAAAAATTAAATTTAAAAAAAATCTGGTGTGACTGTCGCACAGCACACAACTTTCTCTTACCTTCGGTAATCGAAAGTTGTGTTCTGTGCTTGTCACACCAGATTTTTTTGTGTCGACATATATTTAGTTCCCGACAGTACGGAACATTTGAATTCAGATGTAAAATTTATAAGTATGGGAAAATATTTATATTTTGTTACCATGGCAACCATTTCTCCTATCTTTTCTATGGAGTACAAGAGTAAAGTGGTCTTCAGAAGATTTCAATCGCAAAATGAGAATATACATTTGAAAGAGCATCTAAAAAATAATTGATTTTTGAATTTTTAAAAAAAATCGTTGGACCAAATTTTGAGAAAATCGAAAAAAACTGAAAAAGTACATCAGTAAAGTACTAGTACTCTTTGGCCGATTTCGATTAAAAGCTTATTTTTCCGGTCCCGGGGGTGTTTAACTTAATTATAAAATTTCAACCTCCTAGCTCAATTCCTTCATGCTTAAAATTGAACACACACACACCCACACACCCACCCCCCCACCCACAGACAGACCATGTCGCGAAAACCACTTTTTTGGATTCAGGGGACCTCAAAACGTGAAGATCCATCAAAATCTCGACATCGAATTTTTGACATGAATCCAATACTTTCTCTCTCTATATATATTAACATATATATAGAGGTAAGAGAAAGTAATATTTTATTTGTTTTTTTGTCTTTTACATTAATGCATCGTGGCACATATAAATTAGGAACCGACCGAATATTCGGTTTCAGTTACGGTTTCGGCCAAAAATCCTGGTTTCGGCCGTAGTTTTGGTTTCGGCCAAAAAAGTAGCCGAAACCTGAGTCTGAAAAAAGATGGGATGAGACTCCGCATGCAAAAAAAAAAAGGTCAAATGATTTGCACTTGAGAGAAAAAGAAATTTAGTCTTTCTAAAAAAAAGGTAAATTGATTTTCACGGGAACGATTTGCGAGAAAAAATAGAAAAAAAAATGTAACTGACAGCGAGAAATGAGTATTATTTTATGCTACGTTGCCAGACTGGTCTGAGTCTCGTGACTTATTTTAAAATATTGGCGACTGTCATTTTCGAGAATTTTTTGACTTTCTTGTTAAAATATCTTTAAAAGCCTTCGGATGAAAAAACAACAAAGTTTTGAAGACAAAAAATTACATCTCCAATCTAAGGAACTATTTTTTTTTCCTCTCTCCTGAAAAAGTGGGGGGGGGGGAGTGCCTCTCTCTCTTTTGATTTCCCCTTTAATTGCGCCTCAGCTATCATGTGCAGTTTCAGTCTTTCATCAGAAGGCTCATTCACTAAATGAATGAATTTAAGTCCCTGATGAAGGTCCTTTAAACAATCCGAAATGCAAATGTCCAAGATAAAATTAAACTTAAACTATTATGACTCTGTTGTTGTTGTTGTTTGGTTGAATTATTATCTCCCCCAAGGGAATCAAATGTTAACTAATTTAGAAGAACAAAGAAACATAATAAGTTTGCAAGTTGCATGACATTTGGCATCCGAATTCTGTCTTTTGGTCTCTTCTCTTTATTTAAGACCAAAGGGACCAACTAATTAGAGTTGAGAGAGAATGAATAGCAATGAATGCACTCATTGTAATAATAACTCTGATTAGACAAAAGAAATTTATATATTTCTCTCTTGTTAGGCCTTTCAAGGTCTCCAATAGAGACAATATCACCGACTCTATTCACAGGGTATCTTTTTTATTGTGACCGTACTTCGAACATTTTTTGAAAAATTTATTTCATACTCTGCAATTTTAGAGTATGCCCAAAAAAATCAAGTAATTCAAAAATTTGCCAAGAGATGTCAGAATGGTAGCTAATAATATTTAATGCATTTGGTTGATTTTCATTGATCTTTTAACAATAAATAATTTATAAATGTTATTATATATTATGTATCTTCTATAAAAGCATAAAAATATAAAAATATAGGCCAGATATAGGCTAATACTATATCGTCTGTTAGACTAGCCTGCCATCTATTGCAAGAATGCTGAACTCATTTGACAGATGATTTTTAAATAAATAATCTAAGTTTATTTTAAAAATTTCTTAATTAATATGTGATTAATAATAACAATAAATTCATTTTTAAATTAAAAAAAAAAATTAAAGATTATTCGGGACAGATTGTTTTTTTGTATTTGCTTGATAACAAAAAAATTAATTACGATAATTTTTTTAATAAGTCATTAAAAAAATTAGAGCTCTATGTCCCAATAATCTCTTAAGAATTTAATTCATTTAAAAAAAAACGCATTGAAAAATTCCTTATAATAGTCTAGTTTTTTTTTTAAAGTACGTTTAGACATCGCTCCTGAACCCCCTTAAACTAGATATATAATTGCGGAGTGCCTGTCTGTCTGTCCGTTTTTCATATTCAATTTTCGAAACGAAATTTTATACTCTTATAGAGATCAAAGAGAACGGGTTCCAAAATCCCCAAATGGGTAGGCTCAAAATCTTTCAGAAAATTCAGAGTTTTCCTATTGGAAAGAAAGCATTGGATTCAATTTCTCCTTATGAAAAATCTATTTATATAATTCGCTAATGTCCGTCTGTCACGCTCTATTTAGGCAACTTCCTGTTGGAATTTTGAAATGAAATTTTTTATTACAGGAAAATTATCAATTTTTTCATCCCGAAATTCCTATAACTTTTTGAGTTATTTATGCCCAATCGCACCGCACAATTTAAGTATAACTTAAAATAAAGTATCAGCAACATGGCAACGTTGTAAATTTTAGTGATATTCTGCTGATTTATTTGTGATTTAATATTATAAGACTTAAACGATACTGTTATTTATTAATAAATATATATTGGGGGGTCCTGGCATCTTTATTCACGCCATTTGGGTCTTGAAACATGATTTTATTTTCAATCAGAGAACGTGTTATCTTAGCAACGAACGTGGTTAGCAACGGATGACAATGAAAGTTTGTTAAATTTCATACTTAACCCCCAAATATTTAAGCCCTCGATTTCGGGGGCTTAGCAATGACTTAAGCTAAAAAACAATATTGATAATATAATATTAATTAACTAATAATAATACATTTTTTGGATTCGATTTCGATTTTTCTTATAAAAAACATGAACAATATGAACTATATTTTCGAGGATGATCTATATTATATTAGAGGAGGGCCTGTCGGTCCATCCGTCTGTCACGCTCTGACCAACTTCCCGTTGGAATTTTGAAACGAAATTTTCCAGTCTTATATTAGTAGAGCTTGTTTTTCAATCTTTTTGAATTTACAGGTTGAAAAATTCTGGCGATTCTCTTGGTTCATGACCGACAAAAAGATTGTAAATCAAAAGACTATGTAAGTTATATGATTTTCTCTATTTTGGTACCTATTTCCCTTCTCCATGAAATTATGTTTTTATTATCGTGTAGAACTTTGCCTTTTTCCTTTTGCCGCCTACCCTCCGTGTAGGGCTTCGCCACCCCTAGGGGTCCCGACCCACAGATTGAAAAACACTGTTATAGAGTGACATATCGTTATTAATATTTATATATAAAAGCCTATATATAAAATTGCTATTAATTAATAAAAAATCATGAAAATTAATATTTTGTTTCTGATTTTCTCATTTTTCTGAAATTAATATTTATAAACAATATGTATTTAATTTAGTTTATGATTATTAAAAAGAAAAAATTATTAAATTAAAAATAAATCACCAGAATATCACTAAAATTTACAACGTTGCCAGGTTGTTGATACTTAATTTTAAGTCATACTTAAATTGTGCGGTGTGATTGGGCATAATTTCTAAAGTTACGATTTCTCCCATAGGAATTGTATAGAGAAATATTTATGTATTCTTTGCATTTGTGTATTCCATGAATGTAAACAAATCCTCAAGCAGGCACTGGATTGGAATATAGGATCTCACCACAATGGGTCGTTTTGATAACTTACCTACCCCAACATTAAAATAGTCTCCCTATGGGGAAATACATGGTGTGTGTCCTTCAGCATTAAAATAGCTGAAGGACACACACCATGTTTACCATAGGAAGGCTATTTTAATGTTGGGGTAGGAGTTCAACGACCCATAGCCCCCCAGGCAACTCTACGAGGAGAGGGAGTAACTGTGGTATTCCGTCCTGTGGAAGGGACCTCTCAGTGATGCATTCTTCGAAAGGAGTAGGCTGAGGGAGTCCCTCCTCAAACTATGACATCCTCCATAGGAGCCGGTTGGAACCAGAAATAAGGATTGGTTCACTAGCTAGAGACGATAGCAGGAGGAGCTAGAGATAGGAAATAATGTAACTTCCCGGGGTGCCGGTAGATGGCTACGGCCAGAAGCCGGTTGGGTTTGAGGTGTGTGTCTTCGTACACGAAAGCACCTCGGGGAAATAAACGGGGATCCCGATAGGAATTTATAATAATAATAATAATTTTTCTTTTATCCTCTAGATAGAATTTTTTAAATAAAATCTAATAATATTACTAACCTTTTTTATCTTTAATTCCCTTCAATATTAGCTAGAAATGACTTTGTAGGTAATTTAACAAATATGCGTTTCACCTTTCTAAACAATTTATTGCTGGTTCGCTCGCTCTTCTCATTACCCAAAACGGTCCATTGACTATGGCGTAAATTCTTTAAGGGAGCAGGTACCTAATATCCGAAAGAGATATATTTTTATAGGCCTCGAAAATTGAGCATTGACCTAGCTGGATGGATCATAAAATGACAAATTCGCTGACCTGTAACTAACGAAATCTATATCAATGCGAAGAGGAGGAGGAGGAATCAAATCCAGTTCGGTTCAATAAATAATTGAATCATCATAGAGATAAGGATTACGGATTATTTCCTCCCCCCATAACATATAAATAAGATATTATAGTTGAAATTTGATAAAATTTTCACATGTCCTTCTGTTAATCAGACAATTTTTTTTTTTTATCTCTTTTCAATCGATGTCAACGATATTTGAGAAAGATGTTCAACTTTAAGGGGTTCAGGAGCGACGTCTAAACGTACTTTTAAAAAAAACTAGACTATTATAAGGAATTTGTCAATGCGGTTTTATTTTAAATGAATTAAATTCATAAGAGATTATTGGGACATCGAGCTATAATTTTTTTAATGACTTATTAAAAAATTATCGTAATTAATTTTTTTGTTAACAAGCAAATACAAAAAAACAATCTGTCCCAATAATCTTTAATTTTTTTTTTTTAATTTAAAAATGAATTTATTGTTATTATTAATCACATATTAATTAAGAAATTTTTAAAATAAGCTTAGATGAATTATTTAAAAACCATCTGTCAAATTAGTTCAGCATTCTTGCAATAGATGGCAGGCTAGTCTAACAGACGATAGGATTAGCCTATATCTGGCCTATATTTATATATTTTTATGCTTTTATAAAAGATACATAATATATAATAACATTTATAAAGTATTTATTGTTAAAAGATCAATGAAAATCAACCAAATGCATTAAATATTATTAGCTACCATTCTAAGATCTCTTGGCAAATTTTTGAATTACTTGATATTTGGGCATACTTGTTATGACAGACAACGCCATCTTAGAGGGAAAAACATGTGTAACATCTTCGCTCCCGTTCCCCTTTAATTCAATATTCTTCTCTCGCTCTCGTCTTTTATAATTAATTTCATCTTGTACTCTTTTTGATATGGTAATTTTGTCACTCGAAAGGCATTAGTTAAGCAATATATAAGGGCCAAGATTGAAGGTCCAAGGGGGGTCCCCCACCCTACGTGTAGCCTGCGATTTTTTTTTTTTTTCTCCTTAAGGTTGTTCGGATAGTACATCGTAAGTCATAATAGAATCTAAATTTTTTTTTAAATAAAATTAAAAATTTGAATGCCAAAATTCCTTATTATAATTTAGTCGTGACCTATCATAGTTTATAATTGGATTAAGTTAATAATTTAATTACCAAAAATAATAAATGAATGACTTTCGACTTGAGCAGTTTTTCACGTAATATAGAACTGGCAACATTGCATTCATCAACTATCTATTTTAGATCTTAAACGCCTTAAATTTTATTTTATTTAATATATTACAATGTTTAATGCAAATCAGTTTAAACACAATGGACGATTTGCGAGAAAAAATATTGTAAAATTGAAAAAAAAAATGTAACTGACATAGAGAAAAGACACTTATGTTATGCGACGTTGCCAGGCTGGTCTGACTCTCGAGAATTCATTATTTTTAAATATTAGCGACTGTCATTTTGGAGAATTTTTTTGACTTTCTTGTTAAAATATCTTTAAAAGCGGTCGGCAGAAACTTTTGATTTTATTTTTAACATATTCCTCGGAAGTGAATTAATAAAATGTAAGTTTTTTTGTTTTTGTATCAGTTTCAGAGATGGCTATATAAATCGATATGTGTGAATTTCGTCGTTATTCCCCATAGGCTACATGTTAAATTTCAATTTTTTAAAAATTAATTACACGTTAACCCTGTGTCAGATCTGCTTCAAAATTTCATTTTATACGTATTTGATAGTGATTAATAACATATTAAAAAATTAGCTTTTAATATGTTAAAGTACCTTAATGTCCGAACAACCTTAAGGAGAATATTTATACTCGGAATGTAAAACCTAAAAAAAAAAAAATAATAATTCATTATTTTTGAGCACACAGATAATAAGTTAGATAGGAAAAAATAAATGAATCAACTTTTTAATAACTTAAATTCCTCTAAGAATAATTTTTAAAAGTATTTTTTTTTAATTAAAAGTTTTAATTTCAAAAGTTTAAAAAAAAAAATCTCAAATTGGAAAAATAAAAAAAAAAAGCAACAACCACCATTAGGAAAAGTTTTTTTTTTCCTATTAAATGAGTTTATCAGGGCAGTGGCGTAGCGAGGGGGGGGGGCAAGGGGGGTCATGATGCCCCGGGCGCTACTCACAAAGGGGGCCAAATGGTCCGCAAAACAAAAAAAAATTGCTGGATAATTTTTATTTTTATTATAATTGATTTCTGGAAAATATATTTTAAATGTAGTGCCAGTGTAATATAATAATTCTCGCCGAAAAAAGTCGGCGAGGAAAAAAGTCGGCGAAAAAAGTCGCCGAAAAAAAGCGCACCGAAAATTTTCTAGCCGAAAGCAAAATCTCGACGAAAAAAAAAATCGCCGAAAAAAAATGGCCGAAAACCCGAAAAGTTCCAAAATAAAATATTTTTAAAAATCTGGTGTGACTGTCGCACAGCAGAAAACTTTCTCTTACCAAAGGTACTGTTCTGTACTTGTCACACCAGATTTTTTGTGT
This sequence comes from Euborellia annulipes, assembly GCA_023213315.1. Lineage (NCBI taxonomy): Eukaryota > Metazoa > Arthropoda > Insecta > Dermaptera > Anisolabididae > Euborellia > Euborellia annulipes. Next base: position 25,879 of record JAKCPI010030922.1, read on the forward strand.
CGTCATACGTATATAAAGCGTCGATATATTAGACCAGAGTTTTCCAAACTGTGAGGCGCGCCTCCCCAGGGGGGGGGTAGGGGAGGCGCGAATATTGGCCACCAAGATCAATTTTCCAAATGATTGCTAGTTTTATAAATAAAATAATTAAATTTAGAAGATTCTGGGATGGAGGTTTTCCTTAATTAAAAAATATGAATAAATAAAAAAAATATTTTTATATAAATTTATATTTTTTAGTATTAAAAATTTTTGTTTTTGTATTATTTTATTAAATGTGTGGGGTAGGGGGGCGTCATACGATTAAATATTTTTAAAGGAGGCGTTGTAACAAAGTTTGGAAACCACTGGCCTAAAGTAAGACTCATTCTAGAAAATTATCCTATGTGTAAAACCCAAAGGCGGATTCAGGGATGTTTCAAGCTCGCCGAAGGCGATAACATTGTTAATTATTTTATTTATTACGATTGGATTTCAAATGGCTTAAATAAGAATGCCTGGACCCCAACATATAAATAATCTTTTTTTTTTTCATCTGCCCGTCTAGCCAACTGCCATTGGGCTAAAATTTTTACAAAATATACATATCGTCGCTTGCATCACGTAGTGACGTATCTCAAAAAAATTAAAAATTGAGATACACGGGTATGGCCGTGTCCTGGCGTTCTTTACATTATCACAAAGTGACGAATCTGTATTTCCATGTTTTTTCGTATTATTTAGGATTTTTGGTTTTGCGTATCTATACATTTAATATAACAACACGAACTATAAAAAGCTCTCCTGAAAAATGATAGAAATTGAGATAGGCCACTACGTGTTGCAGGACGACGATATATCAAAATAATATAAAAAAAACAATATTAATAATATATATATTATTAATAACGGTTATCGTAAAAAGTCTTATAAGGCCTAAATTGCCGAAAAGACTGTGTGAATATGTGTGTTAATGTGAGAGTTGTTAAAAAAAAAAAAAAAATTTGATTAGGGGTTGCAAAATTGAAAAAAATGTTTTTTAAATTTTTTTTTAGCTAAATCGAAGCCAAATAAATAAAAAACATTCAAAAAATAGCGTTCATTATTATTTTATAATATTAAGGGATGAGATGAAGGGTTGATTATTTACAGAGGCGTACCGAGGCAGTTGGGGGCCTGGGGCGGCACTAGAAGAGGGGGCCTCATATTGAATTTTTTTTGGGGGGAGTGCTCATCTTTAAATATCCCTCTCCTCCATACACAAAAAGTATTTTTAAAATACCGTATATCCCCTGAACCCCAAGGGCCCCGGGGCCTCTCAAAGGGAAATTTTTATTAAATTTTGTTTTTACTTGAGCCCTGAGGGCCCCGGGGCCTCTCAAAGGGAAATTTTTATTAAATTTTGTTTTTACTTGAGCCCTGAGGGCCCCGGGGCCTCTCAAAGGGAAATTTTTATTAAATTTTGTTTTTACTTGAGCCCCAAGGGCCCCGGGGCCTCTCAAAGGGAAATTTTTATTAAATTTTGTTTTTACTTGAGCCCTGAGGGCCCCGGGGCCTCTCAAAGAGAAATTTTTATTAAATTTTGTTTTTACTTGAGCCCCAAGGGCCCCGGGGCCTCTCAAAGGGAAATTTTTATTAAATTTTGTTTTTACTTGAGCCCTGAGGGCCCCGGGGCCTCTCAAGGGAAATTTTCATTAAATTTTGTTTTTACTTGAGCCCCGAGGGCCCCGGGGCCTCTCAAAGGGAAATTTTTATTAAATTTTGTTTTTACTTGAGCCCTGAGGGCCCCAGGGCCTCTCAAAGAGAAATTTTTATTAAATTTTGTTTTTACCTGAGCCCCAAGGGCCCCGGGGCCTCTCAAAGGGAAATTTTCATTAAATTTTGTTTTTACTTGAGTCCTGAGGGCCCCGGGGCTCTCAAAGAGAAATTTTTATTAAATTTTGCTTTTACTTGAGCCCTGGGGGCCCCGGGGCCTCTCAAAGGGAAATTTTTATTAAATTTTGTTTTTACTTGGAGCCCTGTGAGGGGCCCCGGGGGCCTCTCAAAGGGGAAATTTTTATTAAATTTTGTTTTTACTTGAGCCCTGAGGGCCCCGGGGCCTCTCAAAGAGAAATTTTCATTAAACTTTGTTTTTATTTGAGCTCTGAGGGCCCCGGGGCTTCTCAAAGGGAAATTTTTATTAAATTTTGTTTTTACTTGAGCCCCTGAGGGCCCCGGGGCCTCTCAAAGGGAAATTTTTATTAAATTTTGTTTTTACTTGAGCCCTGAGGGCCCCGGGGCCTCTCAAAGGGAAATTTTTATTAAATTTTGTTTTTTACTTGAGCCCCAAGGGCCCCGGGGCCTCTCAAAGAGAAATTTTCATTAAATTTTGTTTTTATTTGAGCCCCTGAGGGCCCCGGGGCTTCTCAAAGGGAAATTTTTATTAAATTTTGTTTTTACTTGAGCCCTGAGGGCCCCGGGGCCTCTCAAAGAGAAATTTTCATTAAATTTTGTTTTTATTTGAGTCCTGAGGGCCTCGGGGCTTCTCAAAGGGAAATTTTTATTAAATTTTGTTTTTACTTGAGCCCTGAGGGCCCCGGGGCCTCTCAAAGGGAAATTTTTATTAAATTTTGTTTTTTACTTGAGCCCTGAGGGCCCCGGGGCCTCTCAAAGGGAAATTTTTATTAAATTTTGTTTTTACTTGAGCCCTGAGGGCCCCGGGGCTTCTCAAAGGAAAATTTTCATTAAATTTTGTTTTTACTTGAGCCCCAAGGGCCCCGGGGCCTCTCAAAGGGAAATTTTTATTAAATTTTCTTTTTTATCTAAATTTTCCCATTTTTACTTGAGCCTTGAAGGCGGCCCCGGGGCCTCTCAAAGGGAAATTTTTATTAAATTTTCTTTTTTTATCTAAATTTTCCCATTTTTACTTGAGCCTTGAAGGCGGCCCCGGGGCCTCTCAAAGGGAAATTTTTATTAAATTTTCTTTTTTATCTAAATTTTCCCATTTTTATTTGAGCCCTGAGGGCCCCGGGGCCTCTCAAAGAGAAATTTTCATTAAATTTTTTTTATAAATATATGGGGGCCTATGCCGGCTCGGGGCCTGGGGCGGACCGCCCCCCTCGCCCCCCCTCGGTACGCCACTGATTATTTAAGAAAGGCCTTGGAATATTCCAAATCACTTGTTGACATTCTTTTACAGCTCTAAATATAGTTAGATTAGAGCAAAAGGTATTTTTTTACTTTTAATAAAAAGGGAATTGTTATTTTCATCTATTTATTCCTATAATAAGAGAGAAGAGACAAGTTTATCTCGTTCAGTCGAGAGCGTGGCCTGCTGGCAGGCGCTGCTATCTTTTTTGTGTTTAAAGTGAATCAAAGTGAATAATTGATATAGTGCAACCCACCCTGACCTCACCGTCAGCCAACACACCCTCTTGAGAGTCTTATTAAAGGTAATTATTATGCATTTTATCGATGAAAAAAAAAATGATAGAAACAAATAATTTGACTGCGAAAAACGTTTCTTTTGAATATGAAATTAAATATTTTGTATTTCACTAAGGGTAGAGGGAGAATATAAGCTGTTGAAAGGGGGAGGGGGAGTGTAGGTGTCATTGAAACCAAAATTAGTTTTTTATTTTTTTTAAATACACTTTTTTCTCATTCACACTCAACACTCACACACATATTCTATATTTTTGTAAATCAAATTTCCTTATTATACTTTTACACAGGGGTGGGTGGATTAAGGATTGAAAATTAAAATAAAATAATTTCAAATTAAAATTAAAATAATTATTTATAAATGTATTCAAATTATTTCGCGGTGAAGGCTCGCATTTCCTTAAGGGGGGGGGGGGGGCTATGAAGGCATTAACCAGGGGGGTTAATGCCCCATCCCCTATAATGCACAAAGATATTAATGTTTTTTAATACTTTTACTAAAAAATAAGTGCATTCCGTTTGAGTTAAAAAAAAATTAAATTATATTCAATATTTAGCAAATAGTATAGTAGGATAGAAACATTTTAATGTCATTCTAAAATTTCGTATTACTGGGGCGGAATTAATTTTTGAAGATTTCGAAACTCTCATAAACAGATAATAATAACACTGGGTAACTTAGGAACCCATCGAATCCCTTGCAGAATTTTGTAGGGATTTTTTTCATTAGGTAGAAAAGTAAGAAATGATTAGTCCACTTTTAGAATTTTCCTGGGGTGAGTTACCGCATCTTTTTGTATATAGAACTAATCTCAATTCGGATTTGAATTTTTACTTTCTCTTACCCATATGTATAAGTTAATATACATATATATAGAGAGAAAGTATTGGATTCATGTCAAAAATTCGATGTCGAGATTTTGATGGATATACACGTTTTGAGGTCCCCTGAATCCAAAAAAATGGTTTTTCCGACATGGTCTGTCTGTGTGTCTGTTTGGGTTCAATTTAAAGCATGAAGGAATTGAACTAGGAGGTTGAAATTTTATATTTAAATTAAACACCCCCCTAGGGGGTGAAAATAAGATTTGAGAAAAATATTTTTCTTCAGGAATGAAAGTTAGAAGAAAACGCAACCGGAATGTTTTCTTTAAAAATATATTTTAACAGCTGACATTTCGGCTTTGGTCAAAGCCATCCTCTGAGCTGTTAGTGGTCATGCGAGGATGGCTTTGACCAAGGCCGAAAAGTAAGCTGTTAAAATATACTATTTTTAAAGAAAAAATTCTGGTTGCGTTTTCTTCTAACTTGCAATCCTAATACAAATTCCACCAGCCATAAAATACCCTTATACCAGCTTTTTCCAAACTGTGAGGCTCACCTCCCTAGGGAGACGCGGTCTAGTCTAAGGAGAGGCGCGAATATTGGCCCCCAGAACCAAATTTCCCAATTTCCAAATGATTGCTAGTTTTAATATAAATATGAATAAATAAAATATTTTAAAAATGGGGGGGGGCGTCATAAGATTAATTATTTTTAAGGGAGGCGTGGTAACATAAAGTTTGGAAACCACTGTATTAGACGATGTTTTGAAATTTATAAATATGGGAAAATATCTATTTATATTCCTGGCTTCAATCTTTCTTATGAACTAAAAGGGTTAAGTGGTCTTCATAAGATTTCAAAAGCAAAATGAGAATATACATTTTAAGGAACATCTAAAAAATAATTGATTTTTGAATTTTAATCAAAATCTTTGGAACGAATTTTGAGAAAATCGAAAAAAACTGAAAAAGTACATCGAAATTCTTTGGCCGATTTTAATTAAAAAGCTTATTTTACGCCCTAGGGCGGCGCCTAACTTAAATATAAAATTTCATCTTCCTAGCTCAATTCCTTCATGCTTAAAATTGAACACATACACACACAGAATATTTTTGATTTTTGAAGCGGGTCTTAATAGATTTATTTATTTATTTATTTATATTTCGGCCTTTTTAAATGCATAATTTGAGGTTTTATTAGTACTTTTTTTTAATAAAAAAAAAAAACACTCACACTTTTTTCTCATTCCTACTCACACTCACACACACATGCACACAGTCGTTTCGGCAACTTAGGCCATATAAGACTTTGACGATAACGGTTATATTAATTAATAATATATATATTTGGGGTCCAGGCATTCTTATTTAAGCCATTTGGTATCCAAATGGCTTAGATAAAATCATCGGACTGCCAGGGGTCCTAACCCCTGACCCTTGGTTTAGAAGGCCAGCACTCTAGCCACTAGACCAAGCCCGAGGGCCCGAGCCCAGCTTATAAATTTCATTTCATCTTCTAATATATCGGCGGAAACTATATATGCGTATAGTCGACACAAAAAATCTGGTGGGACAGTCACACCAGATTTTTAAAAATATTTTATTTTGGAACTTTCCGGATTTTCGGCGAGTTTGTTTTAGGCGAGATTTTGCTTTGGGCGAGAAAATTTTCGGCGAGTTATACCGCCCCCATAATAATTTTGTATATTCTACATATAATATTATATGGTTTTCGAATGGGGGGGGGGCGCTTAAAAGGTATTGTGCCCCGGGCGCGCGTTAAGCTCACTACGCCACTGTATCAGGGATTTTCATCTATAAAGTGCAATTATAAATTTCATTTTCCGCTCCCGACAGACCGTCCCATGCCTTAGTGACATGTGTTGGCAGCTTTTACTACCCATTTAAAACGTTTCGGTCTAACATTTTTGGACCATCATCAGGTTGTAGCAGTGGCGTATCCAGGGGGGGGGGTGGGGCGTATTCAGGGGGGCCGGGCCCCCCCAAAGCCTTCTCCAAAACAAAAAAATACCTATTGTTTTCCCTAATGATTTTTTTTTTTTTTTTAAATAATTATTTTATTAACTCTCCTAAATTTTAAAATCTAAAAAAAAACTTATAAATAATTGAAAAAATCTCTAATATTTACGAATTTTGTATTAAAATTATTTTTTATTTCAAGAAAAAAATTCTTTTTATTTATAATTATTATATTATCTAAAAAAAATTTCTCCACTTTAAGTTTCTTGGAAGGGGGGAGGGGGGGGGGGGGGTTTCAAAAACTTTTGGGCCCCCCTCCCAAGCAGAAATCCTGACTACGCTACTGGGTTGTAGGGAGTTGTCATATGACGTGAATATATTAAATATTTCGCCATTTGTTGACATGTTATATTTTGATGATATTAATTAATTTATTTTTTGGCCTTTAACCTCGACCATTCAGCCCAATCACCTTTATTAACAATTTGGGATCCGGAGTATTTATTTATCCTAGATTCTCCATAATGTCAAAATATTATTTTGAACTTCCCGTTCGGTTGGTCATTTGGTACATGGCTGTACTTTGCATCATTTTAATTTCCATTTTCTTCTCAATTTGAAACAACATAGGTACTTTTTATTTATTTTATTTTTTACTTTCTCTTACCTATGTATATATGTAATATATATGAGAGAGAAAGTATTGGATTCATGTAAAAATTGATGTGAGATTTTGATGGATCTTACGTTTTGAGGCCCCTGAATCAAAAAGTGGTTTTGGACATGATCTGTCTGTGTGTGGGTGGGTGGGTGTGTGTGTGTTAATTTTAAGATGAAGGAATTGAGTACGAGGTTGAAATTTATATTTAAGTTAAACACCCCGGACGGAAAAATAAGCTTTAATCAAAATCGGAAAGATACTAATTTACTGATGTATTTTTCAGTTTGTTTCGATTTTCTCAAAATTTGCTCCAACGATTTTTTTAAAATTCAAAAATCAATTATTTTTTAGATGCTCTTTCAAATGTATATTCTCATTTTGAATTGAAATCTTCTGAAGACCACTTTATCTTGTATTTCATAGGGAAGATAGGAGAAATGGTTGAGGTAAAAAATATAAATATTTTCCCATATTATAAATTTTAATCTGAATTCATATGTTCCGTATGTCATGTCGGGAACTAAATATATGTAGACAAAAATCTGGGGAAAGAAGAAAATCTTTCGATTACGAAGGAAGAGAAAGTTGTGTGGTGAATCCAGATTTTTATTTTTATTCTTATCGTCGTTATTTTTGATGATATTTTTTTTTTATTTAAGTTGAATGGAGTGGCAACAAACGAATGTTGTGGAAAAAATTTTTTTAACAAGAAATTAAATTTTTGTTCAGATTTAAGATAAAAAATAAAAAAAAAAGTTTTAAATAAAAACATCTTTTCGCCCTGGGCTTCCGATAAATTGATTAGTCTACCTGCTCTCTGTATATCGCTATATATCGATAATTGGATCGAAGGGTGGCGCAGTCCAAGTTTTGGAAATTTCCATAAAACACAGAAATGGAATTAAACTGAAATGAATGTTGAATGAGTGGCAACTACTGTATTTATTCACTAATCTAATATAAGCGCATAATATATTAAATAATATAAGTTTTGTGAGAGCAAATAAGTTAATTTTTTGTTAAAAAAAAATTTTTTCCACAACATTCGTTTGTTGGCACTCCATAAGTATAGGTAAGCAAATAAGTAGAGTAAATAATACTCCTAAACGACCGCCTCGATTTAGGCAACCCCCAAATCAATCTAGTGTAATTCTTAGTAAACTGTAAATATTTTGAGAAAAAGAGATTGGGCCATGGATCACTGGTAGAGTTTCTGCCTCTTGTGCCAGAGGTTAAGGGTTCACATCCCGTCTAACGCGACAAAAATTTATTTCATTTGAATTGGCTACCAACCGGGGTCTTAATGGCCTCCGATGCTGCAAAAGACCTTAAAAAAAAATAAAATAAAATAAAATTCTTATTTTAATGCAAGTACAGTATATATTTTTGCCGTTGTTTTCCAGGTAAACTTACACGTACTTAAGGAGGCAGGGGGACGTAATTCATTTACCCACTCGAAGCCTAATAACGCTAAAACCGCCAACGTTTCCAAGCTCTTCGACTGTTAGCAAAATAAAAGAATTAACCTTAGATTAATAAAATTAAAAAGAATTAATTTTTTCAAAAGAGATTTATCTAAATAATCAACAAATTGCATTTAAATACAAAAGAATCTGACCGCACAGCACACATCCTTACCTTCCGTAATCCAAAGTTGTCACACCAGATTTTTTTGATGTCGATGAGAGAAGTGACTTTCAACTATTAGAATAATAGGCAGGAAAAGAAGATGTCAGCGAAAAGGAGAGCCTCAATCCAGAAGACGTTTCGGTTTTAATTAAATAAAGCCATCAGATAAGAACTGATGATGGCTTTATTTAATTAAAACCGAAACGTCTTCTGGATTGAGGCTCTCCTTTTCGCTGACATCTTCTTTTCCTGCCTATTATTGCAGATTTTTTTGTTTCGAAATATATTAAGCTTCCAATAATTTTATTTTTCTTTCTCACCACCTTTAGACTATTCTAAATTAACTAGCCGCGTCGCCCGCCTTCGGCGGGCTTCGCGCCTAGCCGAGGGGCTTCGCCCCCCTGGACCCCGCCATCTGGCTCGGGCCCGCCTGTGGCGGACCCTCGCCTTTTCTTGATTATGAGAACCCGAGGCGCCCGCCTTTGCATCTAGACAGGGGGCTTCGCCCCCCTGGACCCCCGAAGCTGGCTCGGGCCCGCCTGCGGCGGACCCTCGCCTTTGCTTCTTACTAATGAAAAGAAAAGAATTACTACCTATTCCAATCCAGAGCCTACTTGAGGATTTGTTTACATTCATGGAATACACAAATGAAAAGAATACTTAAATATTTCTCTATACATTTCCTATGGGAGAAATCGTAACTTTAAAAATTAATAACTCAAAAAGTTATGGGAATTTCGGGATGAAAATAATTTTCTTGTAATCCCGAAAAGGTCCTCTTTATGTATAAAAAATTTCATTTCAAAATTCCAACGGGAAGTTGCCTAAATAGAGCGTGACAGACAGACAGACAGACAGACAGACAGACAGACGGACATTAGTGAATTATATAAATATAGATTGATATTCTGTATAATTTAGAAGACGAGGCGATTAGCCGAGGAAATAAAGAATTTAAGCTAATAATCCTTAGTTGAAGACAACTCGAGTTCAAATCCACCTCTTGGCAAAAAATTATTAATTTTTTTTTTTTAATTTTCTCATCTCTCAACAGAGATTAACTCCAATTATAGAGAGGGTTCTCTATACATTTCCTATGAGAGAAATCGTAACTTTGGGAATTAATAACTCAAAAGTAATAGGAATTTAGGGATGAAAATAATTTTCTGTAACCCCTTGAAGATCCTCTTTAAGCATAAAAAATTTCGTTTCGAAATTCCAACGGGAAGTTACCCAAATAGTAACAGACGGACAGACGGACATTAGCGAATTATATAAATAGATGGTAATGGTCAATATCTGATATCTCTTTGCCTCACTTTTAAAATAAACGCACAAAACTTTATTATAATTTTATTGAGACCTACGTTATCAGAATTACTTGTGATGGTGGTGGGGGCGATGCTATTACAAGTTTAAGATCAAGAACTTGCCCTATACCCTTATCAATGTTTCTGACAGGAATTTAATTTGAAATTTCCAAAGTGAACGAGAATCCAAAAAAAAAAATTCCTCTCCGATCCTCATCCCTTGGCTCTCCTTTATATAAGCGACGTTTCTATCATCTTCTAATTGCATATTAAAGGCCTCTCTAATTAATTTATTAGCGTTTTTTTTAAGGTTGTTCAGGATAGTACCCCGTAAGTCATAATAGAATCTAAATTTTTTTTTTAATAAAATTAAAAATTTGAATGCCAAAATTCCTTATTATAATTTAGTCGTGACCTATCATAGTTTATAATTGTATTAAGTTAATAATTTAATTACCAAAAATAATAAATGAATGACTTTTGACTTGAGCAGTATTTCACGTAATATAGAACTGGCAACATTGCATTCATCAACTATCTATTTTAAATCTTAAAAGCCTTCAATTTTATTTTATTTAATATATTACAATGATTAATGCAAATCAGTTTAAACACAATGGACGATTTGCGAGAAAAAATATCGTAAAATGGAAAAAAAAATGTAACTGACATAGAGAAAAGACAATTATGTTATGCGACGTTGCCAGACTGGTCTCACTCTCAAATCTTCCTTATTTTTAAATATTGGCGACTGTCATTTTGGAGAATTTTTTGACTTTCTTGTTAAAATATCTTTAAAAGCGTTGCGGCAGAAACTTTTGATTTTATTTTTAACGTATTCCTCGGAAGTGAATTGATAAAATGTAAGTTTTTTTGTTTTTGTATCTATTGCAGAGGTGTCTATATAATTCGATATGTGTGCGTTTCGTCGACATTCCCCATAGACTACATGTTAAATTTCAATTTTTTAAAAATTAATTACACGATAACCCTGCGTCAGATCTGCTTCAAAATTTTATTTTATACGTATTTGATAGTGATTAATAACATATTAAAAAATTAGCTTTTAATCTAATAAAGTGCTTTAATGTCCGAACAACCTTAAGTTAAATAGAAGGTTCATTTAGAGTGCTGAAGATGGTTTTGTTTGTTTCAGTTGTTGAGAATAACGTTTGCCAAGTTAAATCGTCACCTGAAGAACGCGAACCCGTCCACACCGTCCTCATTAAACTTTTAATGGGCCAACAAGTGACTTTGGAACCTTTTCGTTCGCTCGCTGAAAAAACACAACTTCTTGATGCTGCACTCGAAATCGGAGATGGAAACGCCGTATTAAAGGTACCGGGGGCAGGAACTAGGAGATTTGTTAGGGAGGGCAAAATTTAATTTGCCCCCCCCCCCCCCCCCACACACTTACTAATCAGAGGCGTATATTTTTTCGGGTTTCCCCCATTCAAAAAAATATTATTAAATTATCGGATATTCTGAGCTCCGAGGGGCCCGGACCGGATTTGTGAAAAAAATCTGCTTATTTACATTTTTTAGCTCTCACTGTACGTAGTACTAAGGGGGAGGGAGCTTACGCAGAGACTCCGGTGTCTGTCTGTCCGTTTGTACGCATAAAAAGTTCGGCCTGAACTAAAGGTCGTAGGAAAATAATAATTACATATACGTATTCAGCATAAAAAAACTGGTTCAGGGAAAAATACGTTTTGGTCACTAGCACTTCTAATTTTTGAGTTATTAATTTTTAAAGTTACGATTTCTCCCATAGGAAATGTATAGAGAAATATTTATGTATTCTTTGCATTTGTATATTCTATGAATGCAAACAAATCCTCAAGCAGGCACTTGTTTTTCTTAAATATGGAGAAATAACCATTATTAAAACCCTGAAAAATCGTTATAGCAAATTTTGAGAAAATCGTAAAAAACTGAAAAAGTGCATCAGTAAAATACTAGTACTTTTTACTCGATTTTGTTCAAAAGCTTCTTGCTATGTGCCAGGGGAGATACCTAGCTTAAATATAAAATTTCAACCTCATAGCTCTTTTCGTTCTAGAGATATTATGTTCACAGACACATATATAGGTAAGAGAAAGTAAAAAAAAAATTGGATTATCCATCCATCACTATGATTTCCAATACTTTGCTTTTGATTTGCTTCCCAAAGGAATTTGAAAATTTCAAATCTATATTTATTTATTTCTTTTTCTCTCCCATGTCACTTTAACTGGAGAGACAGGAAACTTTCCCTAAAGTTTTTTAATGATAAACTTTTTTTTTCTCTCTCTGGTGAATCCAATTTTATATGTCAAGTTTATATATATATTTTTTTTTCTCTGCAAAAGGCCCTGTTGAAGCCATCTGTTCTCCATTCAGGGGGTGAAGGGGGGGGGGGGGAGGATGGACAGCTTTAAATTGAAATCGATTTAAAATTGACTTAAATTTCCCTTCTATATATTCGCATCTCTGATCAATATCTTCCGTCTCCTTCTTCTTCATCTTCTCTCTCTTTCTCTTTTAATGAAATGTTGAAAATTTAAACTCCCCCCCCCCACCGTCTGTACATCACCTTCATCAGTACTAGTTAAATGTTTCTTGAATTATAAATTGGTTAATAATTACATACCCCCTCCCCCCACCCCCACCCCTCGCTTGCCTTCTACCCTATACGCTCATAAAATAGCAAATTGAAATTGTTTCTTTATCATCACAAAATAAACTCTTAACTAGGTTCATTAAATTCGAATTTATAAAAATGAAGAAATTTTATTTATGTTATATGGCACTAGCCGCGCCACTTGCCTTCGGCGGGCCAGAGCGACTTCACCGCTCCTCCAGCTAGGAAATTGAAGAAAAATGACATTGAATTTCTTATTTATTAATTGCATAAATGAGAGTTATTTTCAATCTGTGCCTGGTCGAGGGAGAAATTTGTGGCACCGGGTATTTGGGTCCATTTCTCCTGCTGACTAAAATAGCATTCTGAGTGAATTCAAATGGCCGAATGCGCTTTTTTATCGGCTATTTGAATTAATAAATATTAAATTGTATGGAAAATAGCATTATCTCTTCATATTAAAAAAAATCTGGTGTAACAGCACACAACTTTCGATTGCCAGATTTTTTGTGTCGACATGTATTTAGTTTCCGACAGTACGGTACATTCGATTTTCAAGATGTAAAATTTATATGTGAAAATATTTATAATTTATTTGAAGTGTAGGAAGATTTATTGCGGTTTTTTAACCAAGGTGTTATGGTTCAAGAAAAACAATAAAAACAATGGTTTATTGTTGTCTGCTTTATTTTAGGTCTGGCGAGTGGCTAGCATCAGTTCGGTAGTCCGAACCACCATCATCAGGCCTGCAGATAAAATGTATTTTGCAGACCTGATGATGGTGGTTCGGACTACCAAACTGATCTAGCCTCGCCAGACCTAAAATAAAGCAGACAACAATAAACCATTGTTTTTATTGTTTTTCTTGAACCATAACACCTTGGTTAAAAACCGAATAAATCTTCCTACACTTCAAATAATTATTATAATTGCGCTAATCCAACATATTTATAATTTGTTACCATGGCAACCATTTCTCCTATCTTTCCTATAAAGAACAAGATCTTCAGAAGATTTCAATGACAAAATGAGAATACACATTGGAGCAAATTTTGAGAAAATCGAAAAAAAAAACTGAAAAACTACATCAGTAAAGTACTAGTACTCTTTGGCCGATTTTGATTAAAAGCTTATTTTCACGCTCCCGAGGGCGGGGGGGGGTGTTTAACTTACATTAAAAAATAGGTGTTGGCTGTGTCTTCTACACAGCCGGTGGCTTTTTAACGTGACAACGTCTTTTGCTTGATTTCAAAAAAAATTTTTTTCTCTTACCTATATTGAAATATAAAGAGAGAAAGTATTGTTTTTATTTTTTTTTTTTTACTAGTAGTTTGTTTTCATAAATAAACATGTTCAAACATTTTCATTGAAACAATATATGACAGGTGTGGCCAAACTTTTATCCATTAAGGGCGACATATGCTTAAAAAATGAGGTTTTTCGAGAAAAAAACCAATTTTGGAGTTAATTACTCGGGATTTTTTTATTTATTCTATTAGAGGTTATCTTTCTGCACCAAATGACATCTCATTTAGTCTGATCTGATTAGCCGTTCAGAATCTATAGGGGTTTAAACTTTCAAATTAGAATTTACCGCAGCGCGGTAAAATAAAATGATAGGAAAAAAATAAATGGTGAAATCTTTAGCTGAAAACTCATTCTTTCTAACCGTATATTTCTCATAATCATACCTCTTAAGACAGAGGAGTTATTCAAGTCAATAAACTTTTTCGTGCATGCCCCTCTAACATGCCACTATAGACACATGATTTGTAAGACGTTGTCACGTCAAAAATTTCAGCCTCATAGCTCAATTCCTCCATGCTTAAAATTGAACACACACACACACACACCACAGACAGACCATGTCGCGAAAACCCCTTTTTTGGATTCAGGGGACTTCAAAACGTGAAGATCCATCAAAATCTCGACATCGAATTTTTGTCATGAATCCAATACTTGCTCTCTCTATATATATATATTACATATATACATAGGTAAGAGAAAGTAAAAAGAGAAAAAGTAGAAGCATAAAAGGGGAACTCAACTGCGGGAACTGAGAAGATGCCTGTTGAGATTAAGCTGGACAGTCTGAATGAAGATTGTAGATTTTGGGGAAGATAGATGCAGGGAGCTTGTTCCAATCACGGGAGGTCATTGGGACAAAGGAAGATTGGAATTGACAAATTTTCGAAACTTTCTTTAATGGTGGCTCTCAGACTCACTTTTTACTTTCTCTTACCCATTATATATGCAATATATAGAGAGAGAAAGTATTGCGATCATGTCAAAAATTCGATGTCAACATTTTGATGGATATACCACATGTTTTTTTTAAATTCTTTTTCCAGATAATGATGTTCTTAGAGAGTACATTAAAGAAATCCATCTGGCAACGATTACTTCTAGAAAGACCTGCAGCCCTAATGCAATACGCCTCCTATCTTGAAACACGATATCGATACCAAGAATTATCAGATCTTCTTGAGTAAGTCTCAAAAATAAATAAGGGGTCGTCCACATATTACGTAACGCCTTTTTTGATTATTTTCTAGTCTCCCTCCCCCCTCCATGTCACAGTTGGTCACATACAAACAAACCCCCTTCATATATTATGTCACAACAAAGAACTACCTCCCCCCTCCCTCTCCCCGAATAAAATTTCTTACAACTTTGGATTGTTATGTCACACTTAGAGAAACCCCCAGATCCCCCATGTCACAATTACTAATGTTTTGTCCAAACCCCCCTAACGCGTTACGTTATATGTGGACGGTCCCTATTCTTATTTTAATACTCGGTGAATAAAAAAAACCTTTTTTTTTTTTTATAGAATGGCTGGAAAATCCAGGGAAGCTGCGGTAAGAATAATAAATTTGACTAACAAAAGTATATAAAGGTATAATTATTGTTCCTCTGCCTTGCCAAGAGAGTTATTATGATTATAGTAATTTATTCTATAGGCAATTGCAGTGGCGCAACCAGGATTTGCTCCTGGGGGGTTTTCCGGGGTGGGGGGAGGGGCTGATCTCAAATATTTTTCTGTGAAAAAATTTTTTTTTCGCAGAACCGAAGGTTTTTTGCCTTGCGGGGAAATTTTTTCCAGTCCGTAAAAATATTTTATCTTTTTTTTTTTAGAGACGCTAAATTTTTGCCGCCCCGTGGAACCAAATTTTTCCCCATGTGCCGCCCGCGGAACCAAATTTTTTTTCCATGCGCCGCCCGCTGAACATTTCCTCTTTTGCGGAACCGAAATGATTATATTTTTTTCTTTTCTATTTGTAATATATATATTTTGATTTTTTTTTATCTCCTGGGGGGGGGGGGGGGTTAAAACCCTAAACCCCCCCCCCTGGTTGCGCCTATGGGCAATTGATTTCGTCCTGTGAACATCACCAAGCCAGCTGAAATAAGAACATTTTATTATTAATACAATTTGAATTTAGTTATTTTTTAATTTTTGTTTGCTTTTAAGTTGGTGTATAAATTTGTATAAATCCATGAAGTTCAGTGGCTGTTTGTTTATTCGACAGGATAAGGAGCCGAAAATAAAAAGCCCCCGATTTTTACTATTTAACGAGACGTTTCGGGATAATTATATAGTCCATTTTCACAGGGACGGATTAAAGGGGACGGGGACGGGGGGGGGGAGAAAGAATTGGAAAAAGTTTTAAAAACTAGTCATTTAAAGAGAAAAGAGATTATGATTTTTTGTCTAAAATATATTTTTACATTTATTTTAAACTCTCAATTTTAGGTCTCAAATCACCGTTTTTTTTTTGTTTTTTTTTTAATTTCCATTCCCCAGACAGTGGCGGATCCAGAGGAGTTTCTCGGGGAAGGAGGGGGAGGGGGGTAGTCTGGTGTGACTGGTCGTACAGCACACAATTTTTTTTCTTACTTTCGGTAATTTAAAGGTGCATTCTGTAGTTGTTTACCAGAATATATATACAAATCAAATTTTTAAGTATTAGTTTTTAAAATTGTATATTACAAATACA
Organism: Euborellia annulipes; assembly: GCA_023213315.1. Classification (NCBI taxonomy): domain Eukaryota; kingdom Metazoa; phylum Arthropoda; class Insecta; order Dermaptera; family Anisolabididae; genus Euborellia; species Euborellia annulipes. The sequence goes on from JAKCPI010030922.1 coordinate 42,309, forward strand.
ATTTTTTTCCCAAAAACAGTATTTTCTCAAATCTCTAGGGTGGGGAGGGGTAAATACCCTCTTTACCCCCTCTCCTCTGTATCCGCCCTTGCTCCCAGAGAAGCCCTCCTGTATATTGAATCGTCCAACCAACCGGGTTCGCATCCCGTCCCATGCGAAAAAAATTTATTTAAATTGAATTAGCTATCAATTAATTTCAAAATTCTTACAAGTTCTGGAGATAGATGTGTGTAATTTAATAAAAATATTATCTATATAATAATTAGAAAAAATAATAATAGCGACTTGAGATTAGAAGATACATAAAAAAAAATTTGTCCTCTTTTGACTTTGATTTTTCACTTCTATTGTATTTCCCCTTCAGGGCCGGAACTAGGAGATTTTTTAGGGGGCAAAATTTAATTTGCCGCCCCTCCTTAAAATTTTTCTGCGAAAATTTTTTTTTTTCGCGGAACCAAATTTTCCCATCCGAAAAAATATTTTACCTTTTTTTTAGAGACGCAAAATTTGCCGCCCCCTGATATCTGCCGCCCGGGGCACGTGCACCCACTGCCCCCCCTAGATCCGGCCCTGTTCCCCTTCGTTAATCTTTTATTTTATATCATCATTTACTCAATGGCTCAATTTAGCTTAAACTAATTTGTTCACCTAAATTACTATAACTAAAAATATTTGTTTAATATTTCCATAATTTTGACAATTGTTTTTTTTTCTTTTTCAGAAAAAACAAATTCGATACTCACTGAGTCCTGCTAATCCTCAAAGACAGGCGGCACGACTTCGACAATGCCTGAAAAATCATTTAAATGATGATGATGACCGGGATCATGTCGAGCAATGGTGCTCGCTTTTAGGTAAAATAAATCGGCCTTCTTTCAAAGAAACCACAAAAAGCTGATTTTTTTTAAAATTATATACTGTAAGTAGCCCTCGGGGGATGGCGTAGAGGTTAGCGTGCTAACCTCGTATACCAAAAGTCGCGGGTTCGGACCCCAGGCAGTCCAATGATTTTATTTTGGGTACCAAATGGCTTAAATAGAAATGCCTGGACCCCCAATAGATATTATTATATATAAGGGTTATCGTCAAAGCAGAAATTTTTTTCGGGGGGGGTCCTGAACTCAAAAATTTTTCTGCGGAAAATTTTTTTTTTAAGAAACTAAATTGTTTTTTCACACGAAATTTTTTGCGGAACATATTTTCCTTTGCGGAATCAAAGTTTTCCATCCTGCGGAAAAATTTGTTGCGCTGATGTCGGTATATCTCTATTATATGTATATGTGTTTGGGAAATTTCGGGGGGCCCGGGCTCCCTCGCCCCCCCCCCCCCTTATATACGCCCCTGCGTCAAAGTCTTAAATGCCCTAAGTTGCCGAAAATATTGTTTGAATGGGAAAAAAGTGTGTGTGTTTAAAAAAAATAAAATAAATAAATATTATATATTCTATGAATGTAAACAAATCTTCAAGCAGCCACTGGAATATAGTAATGATAATTTTTTTTTTTTTCATAATTAAGAGGAACTGCCGCAGGAGGTCACGAGCCAGCTCAGGGAGGGTCCAGGGGGCGAAGCCCGCCTGTTTAGATTATCTTTTCATAATTAAGAAAAGGCGAGTGTCCGCCGAAGGGGGAGTCCAGGGGGCGAAGCCCGCCGGAAGTGGCTAGTATATTAAAAATATTTATTTAAGAATCTCTTACTTACTTTGAATTGCGCAAATGTACCTTCAACCAGTACCTATAACCCGTCACATTCCTTCAAACTCCTTAGAGGTATAAGTCTCGCATCTAGTGCTAGAGAAATTCATTTTTCTATTATTTTTTTTTTTTTTTTAGAATGGCAATTATCGTTGTCTGGAACTTCGCCTGAGGCTCAAACACTTCCGGGCTCTTCAGTCGTTGAATCGGTAGCTATTTGTTCTCGTTTAAATAAATCTGGAATAGAAGCATCTCGAACTGAACCAGCAGCGATTGCTCAACGCTTTAATCTTACAACCATGCAAACAGAATGGACTTTAGTTGAAGAATGGGCTCAGGTTCAAGCCTGGGAAGAGATTGAAGCATTGCTCTTTAAAAAGGTAAAAAAAAACATAATTATCCACCAATTTTGTAAACTAATCTTGTGTTACTAACTACTATGTAAAGAGAATTGTGTGAAAAGAGATGGGGTATCGTAATAAAACTACAGTGTCTCCGAAAAAGAACTTCCTAGTTTTAAGAAACTGCTATTTAATGTAAAATATGCATATTCCAGTACATTAAATGAAAGGTTTTTTTTACCACTAGTATACCTCGATATGCGACCCATTTGTGAACCAATCTCCCCCAGGTATTAGTTAACATATTAGGTGTGACCGATGCTACTGCCGCTAAGATTCTCTGACGAAGATGGTCAATGTCACGTATCTTCTCTGCATACACAGAGTTCTTGACATAACCCCACAGGAAAAAATCCAATGGTGTTATGTCTGGACTTCTTGGAGGCCCATCATACCCATCCATCTTGCTGGGAAACGGGCATCTAAGGCTGAGCGCCCATTGGATTTTTTTCTGTGGGGTTATGTCAAGAACTCTATGTCTGCAGAGAAGATACGTGACATTGACCATCTTCATCAGAGAATCTTAGAAGCAGTAGCATCAGTCACACCTAATATGTTAACTAATACCTGGGGGGAGATTGGTTCACAAATGGATCGCATACCGAGCTATACTAGTGGTAAAAAAACTTTATTAAGTCACCTTTCATTTAATGTATTAGTCACTGGAATATGTATATTTTACTTTAAATAACAGTTTCTTAAAACTAGGGAGTTCTTTTTCGGACACCCTGTATGTATATATGTCGACACAAAAAATCTGATGTGACAAGCACAGAACACAACTTTCGATTACCGAAGTTGTGTGTGTAGTGGCAAAATTTTCAGTGTGGGAACGCTAAATACATGACTAACCAATGGAGGGGGGGGGGGTGCTTCCGGAGGCCCTCCCCGGGAAAATTTTAGAAAAATTAATAGTGAAATGGTGCAATTCTAGATTATGAACTACTCATTGGAAATTCGGGTACCTAGGTACAGTGCATGGGTGCTGGTGCCTCGGGCTTACCCATTTTAAAATCTAAATATAATTGGACCCTGTTATGCAATGGTGTGTCAAAGACCAAACATCGAGTTTTGAGAAAATCAACAATAAAGTTTTTTGTTTACATTGGATTATATGTAATTTTTCTTGTCAATTGTACAAGTAACATTAAATATAAATTTTTTTAGGACATATTTCATAAAAAATACTATTAATTAAAGCATTTCAAACAATATTCCGTGCTTAACTCAATTTTGAATTTTTTGGTCTTTGACACACCATTGCATAACAGAGTCCAATTATATGAGGCACTCACGAAAGTTTTCAAGTATTATTTTATTTACTTGCGTAAATAATTTTAATTTTATTTGTTATTATTATTTTTTTTTTTTTTTTTTAATGAATGAAACCAGTGTGGGAACGCCGTTCCCATGCGTTCCCGCTCCACTACACCCCTGGTGTGCTGTGCGACTAGTCACACCAGATTTTTGCTATCTTTTTGTTTCGAAATGTATGAATATGTTTTTTTTTTTTGTTGTTTTTTTATAATGACGAATATTAATAATATAAATAATAATAGAGTATTGGAAATAATTAAATTTGTTTTTGTTTCAGTCCTGGCTTGGCCGTCGTAAATTGCAAACGTCTCTAACACCAACAAAACTTGCCAATTTATTATACCAATATAAAGCGCCACCATCCGTTATTGATCTCTATTTACAACAAATTGATTCATTAGAAGAACGTGGCAGTTTGGCACGGAGACTTAACTGCCATAGGACACTTATCGATGTGAGTTTTTCTTTTCTTTTATTAAAAGGGGCGACTCTTAATAAAATTTACGATTCTCCCTTTTTTTTTTTTTAATTTAAATTTTCACTTCTCAATAGAGCTCTATAGCCTACTGCGTGCCTTCTTTTACATCCAGGGCCCTATTTCATAAAGACTGACAATGCGACAATTGTCAAAAATTGACATAATTTGTCAAGCTTACACTATGATAATTATTTTATTGTCAACTGCTAAAAAGGAGTTCAATTACAACGATTGTCAACACGTTTCATAAAAAAATTGTCAGTTAATACAAATTTGTCACTTTTTACTTCCTTCTATCCAGCCCAGCCCTTGGCTGCTCATTTTTATTTTTTAAGTAATGTCCAATTGGACCGAAACTAACCGAGCCGAAGCCGAGAAAGTTCTTTAGTTGTTAAAAAAAATTTTTTTTTTTCTAAACAGGCTGAATCTTAACCGATCAGTACCCGGCAAATTCGGGACTACTGGATATATATTCGAATCCCAAAAGAGAATTCCTAAGTTCCTTAATTAAATATAGGCCTAATTTTTGAATAAATAAAATATATAGATGTTAATGTCACCTTCATATTTCTTCTATATTTTCGTTATTTTATATAAATCTGAATCAAATTGTCTTTGCCTCCTCTATTTTGTCTAACAAAAAGAATGGAGAGAGAAAAAAACGAAAAAGTTACCTTTCATAGAAAAAAAATAATCAACGTCATATTTAATTCATTTATTTAATTTATAAATACTTTAATTAAATTAGAAACAGGAACGGGAGCCTTCTCAGGAACAGCAGCCAGGATAAATAATAAAAATCTATATTTCGTTGCCGACGTTTCGGGTGCAAGTCGCACCCATCCTCAGGGCCTATGGTAACAATTTTTTTATTAGTAATTAATTATTTTATATACATGAATACAGTGAGTGATATTTCATGAAATATTAAGTTTTTTACTCACAAGCAAAATTGTCAAAATTTCGTACAAGTTGATCGGTACTTAAGAATAAATTCCATGTTTATACATGTATTCGTTAGTATGTACAGCAAAGAAAAACTATTGCAAAGCGTTTTTACAGGCACGACATTCAAATAGCAAATGATGAATTTTTTTAATTATCTAATATTCAAATATAATTTATTTCTTATTTTTAGTATCGGTTAGGTTGACGAACTCTTTAATTCTCTCGATTTAAATACTTATTTTTAATTTAACAAAGGATGGATTTTTTTTTTTATATTAATAAATAATTTATAAATAATTTTTTTTTTTTTTTTTTAAAACATTCACACTTTTTTCTCATTCATACTCACACTCACACACACATTCACACTGTCTTTTCGGCAGCTCAGGCCATATAAGACATTTACGATAACCGTTATTTATGAATTTATATATATTAGGGTCCAGGCATTTTTATTTAAGCCATCTGGTATCCAGATGGCTTAAATAAAATCATCGGACTGCCTGGGGTCCGAACCCGCGACGTTTGGTATATGAGGTTAGCACGCTAACCTCTACACCACGCCCCGTGGGCTATAAATAATTTGATTTTTTTTTCCTTTTTCCTTCTCTTTTTTAATTATTTTTAAGGGCGCTATAGTTGTTGTTGTTATTTTTTATAAGATTTAATCAGAGATTCATATGTGTTACTTAGGCCGTGGGTGTCTTCTCTGTTGTTGCATGATATTTTTCTGTGCTGTTGGATGGCAACCATTTCGAGGAAATCTCTTTTTATCTGATTTTCCTCATGATATAAAATTTTGTAATTTTTAAAATCAAACGTGTGCCCTTTCTCCAATGCGTGTGTTGCCAATGCTGTCGACGATTTTTGTTTTTAATTGTTAGTTCATGCTATCTGATTCTGTCTTTGATTTTGTTTTTTGTTTGGTGCGACTTGCACCCGAAACGTCGGCTACGAAATATAGATTTTTATTATTTATCCTGGCTGCTGTTCCTGAGAAGGCTCCCGTTCCTGTTTCTAATTTGAATATCTACAGCCATTCAACTCAAGAAACTTTAATTAAATATTATATTACCAAATAAACAAAGCATTGTTGCAAATTAGATTATTTTTTTAAATAAGCATTATATGATATAACTTTAATATTATTTCCTTTTAATCAATTCGATGTAAATAAATGTGAATATATTCTAGGTTAGGCCTATACGACACAGCTTTTAATGCCTGTCAGAATTTTTTTACAATTGTCAACCAAAAAAAAAATTGTCCCGACAATTCTCGTTTCAAAAACAAAAAGTGACAAATTATTCGTGACAAATTGTCAAAATTCACCTATCAGCCTAGAAATTTTATGAAACCAAAAAGTGACAAATTGTCATGACACTTTTACAAAAATGTCATTTTTTTGCGTGACAATTAAGTCAAGAGCGAATTTTTATGAAACAGGTATTCGACAAATTGTCACCTGTCACCTGTCATTGTCAGCTTTATGAAATAGGGCCCTGGACTATTCTCTTCCGCCTAACATCCTTTTCTTCACATATTCCTTCTCTCTTCTCTTTACATTTCCATATCATCTATGTCCAAACCTCTGAACCTTTTTTTATGCCTCCCCCACGAAACACTTTTTTCGCTAATGATGTGCATTTAATCATTACTCTGCATTTCAAAGGATGGTAAAAGTATAGAATTTCACCCAATAAATAAATAAATATTTTGTTTTAGGTTCTTGCCTCACAAAAAGATCGCCTTGCATTGATTTCCCTTCAAGCTTCATTGGAACCAAATGAGGAAGCTTATCATTATGCTGAGAAAACATTAAACACGCCGGTCAGTTGCATTTCTTAAATAATTCTATAGGCCTTGTAGAAGTCATCCTCTTCACCCAGAAGGGAAATCTCAACTTGAAACACATAACCCAGGCCAGGGCCGGAACTAGGGAGGGGGGGGGGGGAAATTTAATTTCCCGCCCCCCTCCTTACTAATATAATATCCCACCCCTCCCTTCCCCCACGCCGACACTGTAACTAAGCCAAATTGATTTTAAAATTTTAATCTTTCAATTAGGAGAGGACGGGGGCCTTCCCGGGACGCAGCAGCCAAGTAAAAATAATAAAAAACGTTATATTCTGTCGCCGACGTTTCGAGCGCTAGTCGCACTCATCTTCAGTACCACACCACCTGTACTTATTTTTGACAATTCTGCTTGCCCGAAGATGAGTGCGAGTAGCGCTCGAAACGTCGGCGATAGAATATAACGTTTTTTATTTTTACTTGGCTGCTGCGTCCCGGGAAGGCCCCCGTCCATTCCTAATTGAATATCTACAGCCATCAAACTCAACAATTTTTTAATCTTTCTTTAAATTTGAGTCTAAGATTTTCTCGCCTTTAGGCCCCTAAGATTTTGCCGCCCTAAGCCCTGGCATCACGGGCCTAATAATTGGTTAATTTCTTGGATAGGCCCTCCTTTTAATTGCGATATGTTCACTTTCCAAACGTTTCTTAATAACTAATTTCCAGGGCCAAATTTACCAAGAGGCGAACTAGGCACGCGCCTGGGGCGGCAACTCCGCGCTGATATAAAATATCTTATACATTTCTAAATAAATTTACGTAAAACAAAAACATTTTAATAAATAATTTAATTTAAATATAAAACCAAGATAAAAATGTCGAAATTTATTTATTTTCGCTTAATTTTATTTTGTCCCACAAATTGATTATCGACATTTTTGTCGTTGTTTTATTTAATTGCATCAATTTTATTAAATAGAAGCAGTGTTGCGATTTTTTTTTTTTGCCGGGGAGAGTATTTTAGATTGGAAAAACAGGGACAGACGCGACAACGCGCTACAGATCCCATTTATTTGGGATCTGTAGCGCGTTGTCGCTCGAAGCGAGTAGTGGACGAGCTTCAATTAATTCACACACATTGGGATCTGTAGCATCTATACGCTTCCAGTGGACGACCAGTCAAAGGGATCTAATTCTAGGAAATATTTACTTATTTTTGAAACGCATATTAAAATTGTAACTTATTTTTCTTTTATTGGGCATTATCGACCAAAAAATCCTCTAAATCTAACGTTGTAAGTCTACTTTCTATTAATTGTTTTGTTTTTTTCTTTTCAGAATGTGAAATGGAAAAATTAATTTATATCAAATACTATAAATATGGATGAAGTTTTATTTTATAAAGGTATAACATATATATATATAATGAAATGAATGCACACACTAGGGGTATGACTTTTTGACAACCTCGTATCCCTGTATCATATGATGAACTTTTACTAAAGATTAAATAAAATCTTACTTTCAAGGTGATTTGATAAAAAAACATCACGCACAAAATTATTTGAAAATTTTATATATCAGATTTTTGCCAATTTTTTGAAGTCACTCTAAATAGAAAATAGATACAAAATTGTACACAAGCTTTAGTCTCACATATATAGGGTCATTAAGGTCACAAGGAAGTCAAATATTCTTGATAATGCCATTGGTGAGGATGAATATCAGTGGAGGGGTTGTCCTTGTTGAGGGAGGAGTCGTACAATTAATTCTTCCATAACCTTGATCGCACGCTCAGAACATTGGTTGCTTAGGGCAATCTTGATTGGGCACTCATCTGTTTACCAATGGGTTTTCAAGGAAGTGATTTAGAGCTGAAGATAGTTCATCTAAATGTTCAGCGCGAAACCATTGGCTGCTGAATTAATGATCAGCCCATGAGTAAGATATGAATGATCAAATTTTACGCAACCTGTTACGGATTTCGGGCATCAGAATAAACGCAAGAAGGGCTAGATTGGCACGAGAGATCCAGCGTGCTTAGTTAATTAATGTTTGGGATTTGTTGAAACTTGACGAAGAGGACTTCATTCCTCTCAGCGAAGTGTGAGGTGGTAGAGAAACTTCATGTGGTCTCTCCAGTCGCCTGTTTCCTTAATCCTTTCAATTTATTATAATTGCTAATCAAATCCTGCACAAAGTAGTAGTGGATGTTTAGTGATTTAGTCAAACCATGGAGCTCATCGCCCATGACAACAAGTATAAAGAGATCCAGCACATGGAGCTGGCAACTAATTAACTTGGGTTTGGGGTACCTTGCGTGACCTTTTTTTTTTTTATTTTCATGGAATAAACATCATTTTAATCATTAATAGGCAAAAGTTCATTGAGTCATGATACAGGAAATCGTTTCGAAAAATAAAAAAGTCGAAAAGTCATACCCCTAAGGCTGAACGCACACCAATCGAGCAAAAACGTTTTCATTTCACATTTTGTTCTACAATGTCGAATCATGTCCTATTGTGATTTGTCTCTTCGGTGTGCGTTGATCCATAGAAAAGCATTGAAAAAACAGTTTTAGGCAAAAACGTTTTTTTCGAAAACGTTTTTGCTCGATCGGTGGGCATTCAGTCTAATGCACATAGAATTTTTATAGTTATTTCCCGATATTAGTCTGTATATTCACAATTAATTTTTTATTAATCTTCATTCTTTATTTTAGACAGGCGCTTTCTTTTTCGGCATCGATGGATTTTATCTTTCAAGAAATCGAATTTTACAAATCACAATCTCATGACATTTATAATTCTGCAAAATGCTTAATTTATTTTTTTAATAAATCTTTTTGATATGTTAAAATAAAGTCCGAAATACATGAAAATTTAGAGCGTGTTTGCCATTTAATCAGGGATTGTTTAATGAGGCGCTCTCCTTTTTATTTTTTTATTTTGTGAAATTGATAATTCTTGATCAAAAGTATAGATTGAATCAATGGCGAAAGTCCGAAAATTGGAGTTTAGGCTTTCACAGTTGTTATCATTAGTAAAAGAATTTGATTTTCGTTTAACTGTGGTTTATTTGTACGTTACAACGTTTCGGCCACTCATTCTGTCTGCCTTCTTCAGGTACACTTCAGCTAAGATTATAAAGGTTGTTACGTTTGTGACAATCTCAATTTTAACTGAGTGGCCGAAACTTGGTAATTTTTACAAATAAACCACAGTTAAACCGAAAATCAAATTCTTTTATTTTACTAATGAAATTCAATTTTTGAGTTAAGCCTTCTAAACGTTGTTAAAACGTCTTCTCTTTTGAGTGTTAAAGTGGCGAAAATATATTTCCATTCTTTGCTATTGATTGTGGCCTATTCATTTGTTGCCCGGCTATTTAAATGTATATGTTTATAAAACTTTCAAAAGCTTTTTCTCGAATTGTTGAATTTCGGACTTTCGCCAATCAGCAGGCGATATAAATTCTTATTTAAAATATATTTTTTGGTGAACGACTTCAAATAGCGTCTGAGAAACCAATAAAATGACGAAAAAAGTCTCACCGCTTGTAAATAAAAGTGAAAAGAATTTATTTTTATATCAATTTCTTTAACTAGACCGATTTCCTCTAAGGGGGTATCGAAGGCCTTGTAGTCAACAAAGCACTTGTAGACTGGCGTCTTGAACTCTCAATTATTTGTCTGCTCTTGAGTTTCTTTTCCCGCCTGTTTTTGAGGAATTCACATTTCTGCAAACAAATTATTCAATTAGATATTTAATAATATAAAAAATTATTTTTATTAAAGATTAATTATTTATAAAATGAAAAGAAATGAGCTAAAAATGCAATTATCTGATAAAGAATAATTATCCATGGAGTTCCTTTTCTTAATATTTAAGACCATGGAATCCATCATGATCACTATGAATGTGCACAAGTGCGTGAATTTCAAAACAGACTATCTGAATATGATGACTAATTATGGCCAAATATTGCATGCATTAAAATGAAATAAATTTAAAAAATCCCGCCAAAAAAGGGATTTTGCAGTTTTATACAAAAATCGAGGATAAAACTTGTATAAAACGTATAATATGTATAAAACTTGTATAAAACGTATAATATGTATAAAACTCGAATGCGCATGCGCAAACCCGACGAGAAAGGAAATTCAAAACAAAATCATTTATGACTAGAATGAGTTATATTTTTTATTATTTATAATATATAAAAACAAATTTTCAAAAATGCCAGGAGGAAGACCACTGATGATTGACAGAACTAAATTGATTTGGGTTTAGCTGTGGTTTGTTTGCAAAAATTTTAACTTTTTGACCACAGAAAGGCAGGAAAAAAAAAAAAAAAATTCAATTCAAATGAGATTGTCACAGATGTAACAACCTTTATAATCTTAGCTGAATTGTACCTGAAAGCCACAGAATGAGTGGCCGGACTAATGAAACTGCGAAAGCCTAAACACCAAAATTCTAAAATTTACCTTTTTAAATAATTTTTATAAAGTTTTTTATAAAAAAATATAAAATAAAAAAAGAAAGAAAAAAAAAATATAAATATATAATGATTGGGATTAAAAGATTAAAAAGCAGGAAATTGTTATTATCTTAGGAATAAATGAGTAAGGCTGTATGCACATTAATCGAGTAAAAACGTTTTCGGCCAAAACGTTTTGCTCGATGTCAACAAACATCGATCGAGCAAAAACGTTTTCGGGCAATACATTTTGTTCGATGATGTCAAATCGTGACCAATTGTGTTTTGTCTCTTCGGTGTGCGTTGACCCATAGAAAAGCATTAAAAAACAGTTTCAGGCAAAAACGTTTTTGCTCGATCGGTGTGCGTTCACCCTAAAAATAACAAAATATTTTTATGTATATATACAATGCATTTATTTATTATGTTACAATTATTAAACACTTCACAACCAGTGTACTGTAATACAGGTATTGTTTAAAGTTTGTGTATGCAATACCTTCTTATAATACATTTGGCATGAACTAAACATAAACAAGATTCAGTATATTCATACTTATTATCTTGACATTTAATGATTCTTTTTTGGATAATTTTTTAGAATGGAAGAGAGCAAGTACAGATGCAGCAAATAAAGAGAGGCTTTGGATGCCAAATGCCGAAAAGAAGACGTTCCGGACAAAATTTTATTCGTCCATCCTCAGTCCTGGTAAGCTTATACATAGAACTGAGAGTCTGAGGATGGACGAATAAAATTTTGTCCGGAACGTCTCCTTTTCGGCATCCAAAAGCTCTCTTTATTTATTTATTTATTTATTTAACATATTTTATTTGCTGCACCTGTACTTGCTCTCATCCATTCCATAAAGATGAGATGCTTTCCAAATGTTTTAATTCAATTTTTTTTTTTTTTTTATTAACCATAGAAAAATACCTTTTGAAAGAGCAAATTAAGATAAAATTAAAAACAGTAGTACAGTTATTTCTTCTTTATCTATTATAGAAACCAAAACAAATATGACTTTTAAATATTTTAAAATCTAGAGGTAATAGATTTGCACCACCTGTCAGATTCCACTTTTCGGGCCATATATATTCTAAAATTAGTTTTCCATACGTTTAGTTCCTTGTCAGAAACCTAAAAAAATAAAAGCAAACTAAATTTAATTATTTGATATTAATTAATTAAAGAAAATAATAAATATACTTACAAATGAATTGACAGCTGTAGGTTAGGTTTCCATATTTAATTTTTGAATTTCATTTTTCAATTATTTTATTAACATTTTGATTATATTATTCACTAAATAAAAAGCAAACAACATCGTCAATGCTCTAAAACATTAAAAAATATGACATAAAAGCTTTTAAGCTGTTTTTTCCGGGGGGTTGGTTTTTTACATTTTATACATAGGCCTAGTTTTATCCGTGATAGTTTTATACATGTATAAAACCGTGTATTATACACGCCGGGATAAAACTTGCCAACTCTGATTTCAATCAGAGTTGGGTTTTATACACGATTTTGCAGTTTTATACACAAATCGAGGATAAAACTTGTATAAAACGTATAATATGTATAAAACTTGTATAAAACGTATAATATGTATAAAACTCGAATGCGCATGCGCAAACCCGACGAGAAAGGAAATTCAAAACAAAATCATTTATGACTAGAATGAGTTATATTTTTTATTATTTATAATATATAAAAACAAATTTTCAAAAATGCCAGGAGGAAGACCACTGATGATTGACAGAACTAAATTGATTTGGGTTTAGCTGTGGTTTGTTTGCAAAAATTTTAACTTTTTGACCACAGAATGAATGGCCGAAGCGTTTATTGTTAATAATAACAAATATAAAAGTCTAAATTCTAAATTCAATTCAAATGAGATTGTCACAGATGTAACAACCTTTATAATCTTAGCTGAATTGTACCTGAAAGCCACAGAATGAGTGGCCGGACTAATGAAACTGCGAAAGCCTAAACACCAAAATTCTAAAATTTACCTTTTTAAATAATTTTTATAAAGTTTTTTATAAAAAAATATAAAATAAAAAAAGAAAGAAAAAAAAATATAAATATATAATGATTGGGATTAAAAGATTAAAAAGCAGGAAATTGTTATTATCTTAGGAATAAATGAGTAAGGCTGTATGCACATTAATCGAGTAAAAACGTTTTCGGCCAAAACGTTTTGCTCGATGTCAACAAACATCGATCGAGCAAAAAAGTTTTCGGGCAATACATTTTGTTCGATGATGTCAAATCGTGACCAATTGTGTTTTGTCTCTTCGGTGTGCGTTGACCCATAGAAAAGCATTAAAAAACAGTTTCAGGCAAAAACGTTTTTGCTCGATCGGTGTGCGTTCACCCTAAAAATAACAAAATATTTTTATGTATATATACAATGCATTTATTTATTATGTTACAATTATTAAACACTTCACAACCAGTGTACTGTAATACAGGTATTGTTTAAAGTTTGTGTATGCAATACCTTCTTATAATACATTTGGCATGAACTAAACATAAACAAGATTCAGTATATTCATACTTATTATCTTGACATTTAATAATTCTTTTTTGGATAATTTTTTAGAATGGAAGAGAGCAAGTACAGATGCAGCAAATAAAGAGAGGCTTAAAAAAGAACCCCCCCCAGAGAGGCTGAGGATGGACGAATAAAATTTTGTCCGGAACGTCTCCTTTTCGGCATCCAAAAGCTCTCTTTATTTATTTATTTAACATCTTTTATTTGCTGCACCTGTACTTGCTCTCATCCATTCCATAAAGATGAGATGCTTTCCAAATGTTTTAATTCAATTTTTTTTTTTTTTTTTTTTTTTTTTTTATTAACCATAGAAAAATACCTTTTGAAAGAACAAATTAAGATAAAATTAAAAACAGTAGTACAGTTATTTCTTCTTTATCTATTATAGAAACCAAAACAAATATGACTTTTAAATATTTTAAAATCTAGAGGTAATAGATTTGCACCACCTATCAGATTCCACTTTTCGGGCCATATATATTCTAAAATTAGTTTTCCATACGTTTAGTTCCTTGTCAGAAACCTAAAAAAATAAAAGCAAACTAAATTTAATTATTTGATATTAATTAATTAAAGAAAATAATAAATATACTTACAAATGAATTGACAGCTGTAGGTTAGGTTTCCATATTTAATTTTTTGAATTTCATTTTTCAATTATTTTATTAACATTTTGATTATATTATTCACTAAATAAAAAGCAAACAACATTGTCAATGCTCTAAAACATTAAAAAATATGACATAAAAGCTTTTAAGCTGTTTTTTCCGGGGGGTTGGTTTTTTACATTTTATACATAGGCCTAGTTTTATCCGTGATAGTTTTATACATGTATAAAACCGTGTATTATACACGCCGGGATAAAACTTGCCAACTCTGGTTATAAGCTATTAATCATAATGTAAGTGACTCTGGTTACTCTGGGAGGCATCAGATGACGTTAGTTCTGTTCATATATCTTTGGCTTTTTAGCAAGTATCTCTGTCCTTTTCTAGTAGAATGGCAACGGTGTATAATGGTTGATCTGGCACCTATGCAAACAATAAAAACTCGCTAGCTAACTGAGCCCATGAACTGAGCCAGCCTGAGCCAGGCTTCTTGAATTAGGAAAATAATATTAACCACGCGCGCTTTTCAAAATATACATATAGTATAAAACATTAACTTTATATATATTATATATTAAAAACTGAGAGAATTACATGGCATAAGAAATTCGCCCGACCCAGGGGGCAATTGTTCGCCAAAAGGCCCCTGAAAAAACGACGCTTAAATAAAAAAAAAATTAAAAACTATTGTATACTAGAAGCTAATAAAATATACGATTTATGTTTGATTGGCCCCTCAGTGCGAAAAATATAGTTCGCTCAAAAAAAAATAAACCCCGCAGGGCGGCAAAATTCCGTGTCTCTAAAAAAAAGGTAAAATTATTTTGCTCGAAGCGGGAAAACTTTTTGCCCCATGGCTAAAAACTTTAGCTACGAAAAAAAATTATTCGCACGGCGACAAAACTTCGGAAATGATTCTCACGCACTGGAAAATATTGTGTTTGCAGTAAGCCAAAAAAAAATTTTGGTCCCGAAAAAAAAATTTTCTGCAGGGCGGCAGTTTCTTTTAAAAAAAAAATTTTCCGCAGAAAATTTTGAGTTCCCCCCCCCCCCCCGAAAGATTTCTATATACGCCCCTGGCCGGAACGCCTGCCTTCGGCTCCGGAGGGGGTGGACGCATTCGGGTTCCTCTTTATAGACACCCCTGCTTTTAAAATATTAAAAGAAAAAAACTTTGCAAAATATAATTTAAATAAAAAATTTTAAATAAATAATCTCCCTATATAATAAAGTAATAAAATAATAAATAAAAAATTTAAAACCTTCATTTAGACCAGGGAGGG